>BMAO01025913.1:0-55583 GCA_019973975.1 Trichonephila clavata | reverse complement strand
CCGCAAATATAAAATCTTTGAAAACTGCAAAAATAAATTCGATGTAATAGTTTAACAAATGTGTATGCATTTTGAACTAGTTCCAGAAGCAATTTGGCTCATAAGTTATATTTATGTTTCTAGAAGCATTATATTGTTTCCTTAAAATCATATACAAGCAGACAATTAACTTTTATTTAAAAAAGTTCAGCCCTTCAATAATGTTATTAGAAATATCTAAGAAACATGATAAATAACAGATTTTTCAAAGTAAAAATTTCAAAACAATGCCAGAATGAAATAGCTTTTTTACATATTATGTAACCTGAAGAAAAAAAAAGCTTTTGACTAAACTAACACTCATTAGGCCCAGGTGTGTAAGTACTCTTTATATCAATTGTTTTGTTTAAATAGAAACCTATCCACATGGAAATAAAGAAAATGCATTGCTATATTACAAACTAAGCTCGTTTTTTGTTAAAGCAACTGATTTTACACTTTCCTATCACCAAAGCAAACAAATATAATAGTTTTTAAGTTAATGTTTTTTTTTAATTAAAATACTTTAAAATTTTAGTTTTTAGAAGAATGTAAAAACAACTAAAACAGTAGATTTTTGCATTAACAAAACATTTAAAATGCACAAGTTTTTAACCAACTAGAAATAGTTTTTTTAGAGAAGTTTTAAGCACCCATTTTAAAAGAAATATAACATCATAAAGGACCAATAGAATCATAATTTAGCCATTTTATTTCCAATGCCTTGTTTTCAATTATTCACTGTTAACAAGAAAAATAAAACAAACCAAAATCACATTGTTAAAATATTTATTCTGAAAATTGTACACATACATATATACATTAAAAAATAAACAATATAAGTGCGATTTTTGAAACATGTTTTCTTTTCAATAAGTTATTTTTTTATTGATTTTTTTATAAACACTATCTAATCTATATTATAGTCAACTCCATCCTTATTTGTACAGAACAGCTGTTTTAATGAATATACATTGAGTTATCATATTAAATATAGGTTCTAGTGTATAAAAATACATAAATAAACAGCTTTTTTATTTTTTTTTTTATCAAATCATGTCTTTGAGTTATGAAATGTGAGTGAAAATGTCTTTCAAACAGTGTTGTTTCAAATAAATTACATGTTAGGATATGTGAGTCATCTAAATTATTTATAGATAGCTGGTTCTGAGAGGAATTTTGAAAGTTTCCTCATAAGTGTACAATTTTTTACAAATGTTGTTCATAATTGTATAGTTTTCTAAATGGCTATCTACAAAATTTAGCATAATACATGTAGTGTTATGCTACGCCCATATGAGTATTAGAACATGATGACAAATGTTACAATGTGAAACCAATGGTCTATGGCAGAAAGTGCAAAATGTATGAAATTCATAGATTAATTTTTATCCATAATATGTATACATATATAAAAGAGAAAGATTCTCTGAACTATGTGCAAAATTTAAAATAAATTATGAGTGGAAATATTAAAAATGATGATTTATGCTAGCAAGCAGAAATGAAACTAATGCAAATTAAAAATAAAGCATTCAAAATTTAGAAACAAGATAAAGGTTTAAAAAATACAATTTTATAAATATTACACATGAAGGCATACTTCTTGAATTTCACATTTATAGAAACAACAGTTCAAAAAATACCACACATTGGAATAATATATATACAGGAACTAATTTGTTATCAGCACACATTAAACACCTTTTAGACGCGGTTTTGAAATTGCTGCAAATAAAATTTTGGCATCCAATAGTTTTCAATCAACGATGACAGTCTCCCACTAAGAACTCAAAATGAAAATAATTTAAAAGAATGACTTATTTCTGGCAGAAAAGGAATTACATTAAGAAGCAAAAATGTAATTTTTTATAGAAAACCAATTAGAAAAATATGAGTGCCGAGATTTAAAGAAATAGAACACAAGGTATTTAGAAATGCCAAGAAAAAAGCAGGAAAAAAAATAAAGAAATTGAAACTGGAAAAATAATAACTGCGTATAAAAGCGTGGGTGCTCAATATCAATTGTTATAATTTCTTACTAGTTCTATTCCAAAATGCAGAGTTATTGTAAAAATGTAGTACAGAGGACCCCACGCTTTTACTACAATGACATTAATTTTCTCGAATGAATTAATTTTATTCCTAAGATTTATTTCTTACTTTTTAGTTCGATAAAAGCATGTTTCTGTAAACTATAATTTAATAAATGGTGCTTCAAATACGTCAGACAACAAATTACGTATTATCACAACAAATACCAAATCTAATAATAACTCACCAAGTTGGCAACCCCGATTGGTACTAGCGTCTTATTGCAACCTATTAGTGACATCATATGAAATGAAGTACCTAGTGGCCAATTCAGTGTAGGAATAATTCACACATAGGAAATCGGGGTGGCCAACTCAGCGAGTTATTTAGAGTCAGCGATTGTTGTGAAAATAAGCAAGTACCCTCCGAGTTCCTGTGTGTTGAACGTGCTGAATTGGCAAACAGGTGCTTTGTTTCATATAATGTCGACAATTGGTTGTGATAATACATAAGTACCAAGATTTCTTACGTTTTTCCACTTGTGTACAACATACCTGCGTGCAGGAGTTTTTGTACCCAAGCTGTATTACTTTTTGGTACTTATATATTATTGCAACCGTATTGAGGAAATTATATGTAATACAACACATGGTAATCAATCTGGCGCAAACGAACATGCAAAAACACCAACTTGGCGCGTTATCTTGAACACTGGCATCGTTGGGATAATATGTATCGGAAAATTTGGTGTATGGTGCACACTTTTAACACAAAAAATAAGATTGAATTTTATGTGTGCACGTTATATGCGAGGTATAAAAATGAGAGCTTTAAAAAAATGTGAGTACCGGGAAAAAAATTAGATTTCTACATATATTGAAATATTGTTTATTTAAAAGAAATAACGTTCCTTATGAACTTAAAGGGTTGCACTTCTAGATGTATACTATTTTTTACTAAAGCTTAGAATAAATGACTTTCAAACTTTAAGAGCATGGCTCACATACATCTCAGGTTTCTTCATGAAAACGGGGGTGCGCATTATACAGTAAATAAACATAAAAATTGCTACTTGAAAGTATAAGTGCAGGTTATACGATGGTATGCATGATATGCCAGATTTTACAGTAAATACATAATTTTTCTCTCTACCTTTCTTTAATGAGTAAAAGGATAAAATATATTTATATTGTGTTAAATATCAAGAATCTGATATATATTTTTCATTTATTTTCATCCAAATAAACACAACACTATAGTCACAATAAAGGTGTTTTATAAACCAGAAGATCAATATGTTGTGAATACTTTGACTCAGCGCTTCTCTCTCTCTTTTTTTTTTTAAATATCAATTTAATAAAAAATTTTAAATGGTCATAAGAGTATAGCCTTCTGCACAATGTTATAAGATGAATCCAATTTAAACAATGTAGACCAATTATTAATAATACAAAATATACATTAAATATTAGTATTTAAGTAGATTGAATTTTTACATGCTATGTCCCAAACTGAAAATTAAAAAAACATTCTTGAAATAGATTAAGTTCAATTTTACCAAACTCTAATTTTGCTCATTTTCCATATGTTTACCACTAAGCTAAAAAAGTTCTTTAAAATTTACAAGAAATTAGTCTCTTAAAAATATTACTAATTGAAAACAAAAATTTATTCTGTAGGCTTGCCTTTTTCAAGACATGCAAGCCATTTTAAAGTTCAATATGAAAATAAAACTAAAATTATTCCAATGTAGCAAAGGAATACTTAAATTTTTATTTGCCTATAAGCAAGTGCCCAAAAAGATCAAACAATATGACTTATTATGAATCAAGTAAATTTCATTACAATATGTGACTACCCAAAATTCGCAGTTTTGGTGAAAATTACTTTTGTGTTTTTAAAGCCTATAGATTTCAGATTCCAAAAAAACACTCTATTTTTGTTTCTACGATATTTAGAAGAAAAGTTATAGCATAATTAGTAAACTGGAATTGGAGATATCAAAACCAGATGCTGATCCCTACACAAAATATTTTTAAGATATTGAATTTAAATTTTCAGAACATGTTTTATTTAGCTCTATCTGTGTTATGAATCAAAATCTAATCTCTGTGTACATACAGTGGACCCAAAATGTGTTCGTACACTTGCAATTTCCTATAAAATTTATTGTTTTCAACTAATAAAAATTAATATTTTGGAATTGTAATTTCTTTATATCTGCAACTTGTCTTTGGTGGAATGACATAATTATTTTTTTAAAAATAGTATAACTATTATTTTTAAGAATAAATAATCAAAAAGCTAGTGAAAAATTATGCCACAAAAGTCTTCATAAACTTAACAAAAATCCCAACATAGCTTTAAATATTGTATTTCTTTCTTAATTTAAAACTTAGTAAGATATCTTTTAGTGTCCACAACAACTTTTAAACGTCTTGGTATAAGATTTAATCAGTTTTTTGTAATGTCTGCATCGATTTACATCCATGCTTCTGTGATTATTGTTTTTACTTCCCACAGTGTGTTTATATGTCATGTTATATTTTTATTTTAAATCTAGTTCTCCCCAAATATGCTCTGCGGGGCTAAATAAATTGATTGAGGAGGTGTTTTCAAAATTTTGGGTACAGTTATAGAGACACCAGCGGTGTACATTGAGAGCAGTTTGCTTGGTGTCATTATCCTGTTAAAAAATGAAGTCGTCTAAAATATCCAAATTTTGAGAGGATAATTTAAAATTTCTCTTTAAAATATTTAAATAGAGCTCACCGTCTCACAGGCTATGGCAACTTTCATTCCTTCCCTTCGGGAAGGACACGACGACAACAACAACAAATAGAGCTCATGATTCTTAATACCATCAAAAAATACAAACTACCTAATCCTGAAGCCTATTTACACCCCCCCCCCCCGCAAGAACACCTCTGTGTTGAAGAATGGAGGTGGAGGAGCTCTTGTTCCATATAAATTCACGGGATTAAATGTTTCATTTTTTCCTTTAAAACTATTATATGCCCATCAGAACCAAAAATGTTGAATTTTCTGTCATCCCAATCACTTTCCTGTCAATTTTGAATTTTCTGAAACTTAGTCACAAGAATCTATTTGGTTGAATGAACCATGGAAGTGGAAGTGCTATTGCGTGGGGGTGTAAATCAGCCACAGAATTAGGTAATTTGGTACTTTTTGATGGTATTGAGAATCATGAGCTCTAGTCAAATATTTTAAAGAGAAATTTTAAATTGTCTGTCCAAAATTTGGTATTGAACACGACTTCATTTTTTAACAGGTGATGACGTCAAGTGAACTGAACTCAATGTACACCACTGGTGTCTCTATAACTGTCCCAAATTTTGAAAACACCTCCTCAATCAATTTATTTAGCCCCGCAGAGCATATTTGGGGAGAACTAGATTTAAAATAAAAAGATAACATGACACATAAACAAATAATGGGAAGTAAAAACAATAATCACAGAAGCATGGAGGTAAATCGATGCAGAAATTACAAAAAACTGATTCAATCTATACCAAGACGTTTAAAAGTTGTTGAGGACACTAAAAGATATCCTTTTAAGTTCTAAATTAAGAAAGAAATACAATATTTAAAGCTATGTTGAGATTTTTGTTGAGTGTGCGAAGACTTTTGTGGCATAATATTTCAGTAGCTTTTTGATTAATTTTTAATAATAATAGTTATACTATTTTTAAAAAAATAATTTTGTCATTCCATTAAGAAGTTGCAGATATCATAAAAAAATTACTATTTCTATATATTAATTTTTATTAGTCGAAATCATTAAATTTTATAGGAAACTGCAAGTGTATGAACACTTTTGGGGTTCACTGTCTTTATGTACTTTATTGCTTTTAAATAAAAAAAAAATGATTAATTTTTTAAAAAATCGAGTTTTTGCATAAAATTTGGCACATTTAAAAAACTTTTAAAAGTAATACAAATCTTTTATTTCCTAATACATATAAAGATGTTCCATTATTTATGTACAGTATAAATATTATTTAAATACATTCATTAGAATTTTGTGTAAAAGATCCTAATTGCAATTTTTCATGAAAATTTTACTAAACTCGACAATTTTTATATACTATAAAACTCTCCAGAAAACAGCAAAAGTGTTAAAAAATTAGTTAAATATGAAGCTAAAGAGAGTTGAGCTATAAATATGGTGAGTTTAAGAAATGTACAACTAGGAGAACATTTTTCATATTGTATTTAAATCTTTAAATGTATGTCTGAGAAACTATGTTTTTTGGCTTCACAGTAAAGTTCACAAATGGATTTCTTTTTAAGATATATAATTGAAATTTTCAGAAAATTTAATTTAATTTTATTTGTATTATAGACTTTAATCATACAAGGTGTAGGTATTTATGCATTTTATTGCATATACAATTTGTGTGAAAAAAACATTTTTTTTTAAATTTTTTTAAAATTGACAGATTTTAAAAATAATATAAATCTTATCACTCTAGGCACAGATAATGATGTTATTTTTTGCAGTTTTAATATTATTTGAAAATTAGAATTTTCAATAGAAGGTTTACTGTAACTGCCAATTTTTCACTAAAAATTCACAATCCAAAATTAGGTTCAAGTGTAGTATAGGGATCCCTTTGGATTTGGTTATTTTTCTTTGGATTTGGCGATTTTTATTCAGATATTATGGTGAGATAACAAATTTATTCTGGCTTCCGGACATTTATCGCTATGTAAAGTAGCTTGGCGATCTATTTTGATCACCAAAAGAAATTGACATCGCCAAGGCCCCTCCTCTATACTACATTAAAAAAAAATTTTTAAATGTTGTGGAATTGTATTTTAATTCCAAGTTCTTTGCACACCCTTTTTAAAGAAAAAAGTTTTTATTTAGTTGAAAATTTATATGTTTCACTAAAATGCTCCGAAGGCAGCCACATACCTTATATTTATAACACTGTCTTTTTAAGTAATCCGCCAAAAAAGGCAAATTTTTATCAAATTTTCCACTAAATTCCTATTATAGCCATATATTAAAAACAAGGCGCACACTTTTGTAAAACAAATAGGTGAAAACTTTAATTCAAAAGTCAAGAAAAAGACTGTTTTGATTTAAAGTCCAACCACAAAATCAAAACAATCTAGTACTCATGTGTTCGTCCGCGGGTAGCGTGGTAGAAACGAAAAATTGTTCGGAAGATTTATAAGAACTGAATTTGTTGTTGAACCCCAATTTTTAAAATATGTAGCCAGTATATTAAAAAAACTTCTTTAATCCTGAATATCTTTTTTAATTTGTTTGATAGTGTTAATTAACCATTTTTTGAAATTTTGAGTACATGTAATGTTTCATATTCGAAAAGGCATGCATTCAAATATGATAGAAACAAACTCATTTCAAAATGATGATGTCCATGTGCTCATTTTTGAGTATTTCTTTTTCTCCGTGTAGCTGTTTCTTTTTGTGTTTATTTATTTATGGTTTATTTAATATGCCAGCTTAGGTTTGTTAAATTTGTGTTTGTTCCCCTAACTTTCTTAACGGGATTTTCTGTATACCCTTCAATTTCATTGGTGCTCGTAAAGACAGGTATACAAATACAGGGGTCATCAAAAAAGTGTATGCATACTTTAAGACTGGGTAATATGTTAATGCTGTAAATTTGAGATCGCATTGGCTATAGGTTTAAGTTGTAATAATTTGGCATTAGTGTTTTGGCGTGTTCAACAATATTTAAGCGCCAAATGGCGCTAGAGTTTTAGTAGAGAAGGTGAGACCATGGCTCCAGTAAGCCTGACTTTTGAACAGCAAAAAAGCATTTGGAAACGATATTGGAAGTTCGAGAACATCAGTGAAATGCAACGACATTGGAGGTAACAAACATGGAACGGAACCACCAACACGCTTAAGCACTGCTCGTCTTTGCGATAAGTTTTAAACTGATAGAACAATAAAGGGCATGTATGCATAAAGAACGACCAGGCCGGCCACTCACATCAACAAACGAAGCGTCTTCTGTTGGAGTGTTAGATTCATTCTAACGGTCACCACAAAAATCGACATCACAATGAGCACGTGGAACAGGCGTGAGTAGGGCTAGCGTGGGTTGTATTTTGTACAGAACAAGTTATAAAGTTTATATATCATAGTTGTTACACACATTGAGCGGAAAAACTCAGTTTTGTGAATGCTACCACGCGCAGGTTGAAAACGGTTAAAATTTTGTTTCCCAAGTGATGTGGTCTCTTACTTAAAGACTCATCAAAACCCTGGTGTGCAACAAGAAACCGCGCACGCACACTGGAGAAACTGCGCAATGAATTTGAAGCATCTAGTCCCGTAATTACTCTAGGTACTCGGAGAGATATCACCAACAATGTACGTCATCATGCTCAAAAATGTTTTGAGGCGTTTAGATTACAGTATGAACACTTATTGTAATATTGTCATTTTTTTATTCACTGCAATACTTTTGATAATATATACGTTTTTCCTCACCAAAGTGTGTATACATTTTTTTCATCACCTCTGTATGTTCATAGTGGTATTCATTGTAAACAAGTCTTTTAAAAAGCGGAATGAATAAAATTGCTTGGTCTTAATTTTTTTTAGTAATCCTTATCTTCTAATATTTGCAATGATTAAAATATATATCGGCGAGAAAATATCAAGTTGAAAAATCGCTTTTTTAGCAGGAACTTGGACGTACGGCTCGGTCGTGAACGCGTAGCCTGCTTTGCAGAGTGGTACGTTAGAGTTCCAAATGCTCTTGAAGACTCACTGTTTCGAGGAGTTGATAGACGTTAAATACATCTAGGCATAAAGTCCTCACTTTGGTGTGGCGTGGAAATTTGTAAATAGTGTGGTGCTTCTTTAGATATAATCTTCGTCACTTGCCCATGGATCTAAATGCCGAGGTTTGACGCCCATAGCCCTCGAGTTGCTTTCATTTGATTGTAATTTACGTCACACCTCTGAAGCAACCCGAGGGCTACTTTTGACGACGAAACTCGGATTTTGGAACCACGGTCAAGTCACGAAGGAGGTCACTGAAGCAGCTATCCTCCTCTCCCAACTTCAACAGCAAACTTACCTTAAGACCCCTGACTGGTTTTACGAGCATTAGCCCCTCTGCACAGTGGGTCTTCAGTGGCACTAGGTTTCGAAACCACGACTCGACAACGCCGTACTTTTGCATTGAAGAATGACTTTAGTGAGCAACCCATTAATCCTTCAATCAAGCAACCAATACGTTAATGTAGGCACTACTGCAACTACTTGACCGTCAGTTGGGTTGCCAGCTGAGAGGTCATTATCATAACTTTCAAAATGTGATAGTCCGCTGCTAATAAACCTCTTGCAGCTTCAAAGTGCTACATTAATAAATTAAAAATGAATCAAATCAAGTTAATATTACTACAGCTTTTCTTTAACTCGTATTTTTACGAGAGCAGATAAAATAATTAATAGAATACTATAAATTTTAAGCGAATTAGCTATAATCTTTTCACTCATTTCAGTGAGCATTCCCCAATCTATTTTCAGCAAAACGTGTGGTTATTTAATTAAATTAGAGCCGATTTTTAAATAAAAAGAAACAAGAACAAGCAGTAAACTAGTTTGACAAGTCATCACATGTTATTTATAAGGAAAACGCCTCCTTTTTGCCTCAAAGGATGACGTGACATTTAGTAATGATAGGTTTAGAATATTTAGTGACAGAGATCGTTGTAAATGTGCCGCTCTTCGGATAAACACTTCTTTTTTTCGAAGAATCATGTTGCAACTTTTTAATTGTCTTCATGCTGTGAGATTTTCTTGACGAATGATTTCCTTTCCGGTGATTTCGAACGTATTTTAGCTCGAAACATTCTCATTAAAGGAAAGATAACTTCGTGAGTTTGACAGTTGGTAAAATTTTGCTGCTATTCTCCGACGATGTGAAGGATTTAGAAATGTTGATAAGGCTAGAAAATAGTATTTTTGTTGTGAATCTTGATAGAAAATTCTTTGTATTTGCTTCCTATGCTCAGAACAATTCTTAGTTGAAAATTAATTTATGTACGCGCATTTGCTGAGAAAATAGTTTTGTCGTATTTTTTATTAATACTTAACAAATTAAGGTCTACCTATTAATTTTTTTTCATAATTTTTTCCGTAATTTCGTTCTTTTCAAGTCGTTAGCGTAGTCAATTCTTGCATTCTTCTATATATACAATTGCACTAAAAAGTATTGAAATTTTTTCTTAGTGCGTGAAAAAATTGTTTTAAAGAGCCATTACTACTTTGATTTGAATACAGTGGTGTACACTTCTTTTATGGGGTGAGCGATTATAATAAAAAAAAAGCACAAAGACAAATTGTGAAGAAGTAATCTTTATACAAAACATTAAAAATCTATTGGTCTATAAGGAGGTAGAGGCTGACTACAAGGATTAATACATTTATTTTCTGAATAAAAAAATGCAAACCTCCAAAAATCATTGCGTTTGGAATATCTAAAACAACTTATGGTATCTTATCTATAAATGTACAAAAAATCTTTCTACATTGTCGATGTTAGTTCATATTTGTTTTACTTCTCTACAAAAGGAAGGTTACGAGAAAAATTCAATATTTGTAAAAATAATTTTGGTTGGATTTTATTTAATAACTGTTGTCGCTTTTCAGAAGTATTATTGAACACCAATACAGTGGGGACCGCTCTTTATTTATCTTTTTCTTTTGTTGAAAATTTTGCAAATAATCTTAACCGTTTTCTTTAGTGCAGCTAGCTATTTTATTGAATACCGCATTTTTCTTTATCAAATAATGTTTGGGTTCTTTGTATTTTAGTACTTATAAATTTTTATATAATATTTTCCCATCACTTTAACTAGAAAAGTATAAAAATTCTTATGAAATATTAATGAATTTTTCGAACGCATATCCGATTGTTTTTGCCTTCCATTATGAAATAATTGGGAGTTAACTGTTAAATTTGGCCAATGTGCAGCGACGTCTTAAGACTTCTTGAGGCCCTGGGCCCTTACATAAATGCAGGCCCCACCTATGACCTTTAAAAGTAGACGGTACATAGCATGCGTTGTCAAATACTCGTACAAACAATAACCCGAAACAAATAAATGTGCATGACTTACAATCGTACACAAACCGACTCCAACAACTGCCGCCTTTTGACTGAATGAGTAATAATGGTGTAGGGTGATCAGGGACGTCTTAAGGCATGGGCCAACTGGGCCCGGGCCCAGGGCCTCTGCCGCAATGGGGGCCTTGTCTCACGCGTTCTTGATTCAGCCTTAATAACATCATATTTCGAATAACTTCAATGGTCAAACGTTATTTTTGGTTGTATTGCCAGAAAAACTGAGAATTTCGGTCGATATGTCAACTGGCTACATGTCATGACCGTTGTCCATGTATAGGTTTAGGGTCTCTACCACTCAACACGATCATTACTCATTCAGTCAAAAGGCGGCAGTTGTTGGGAGTCGATTTATGAAGTCATGCACATTTATTTGTTTCGGGTTATTTTTTGCACGAGTATTTGACAAAGTATGCTATGTACTGTTTACTTTTAAGGTCATAGGTGGGGCCTGCATTTTTGTAGGGGCTTAGGGCCTACTTTTGGGTAGGGGCCCAGTGCCTCAAAAAGTCTTAAGACGTCACAGGGCCTACTTTTGCGCAAGGGCCCAGGGCCTCAAGAAATTTTAAGACTTCCCTGATGGTGACAGGCCTAGGTCTATACATGGACGACGGTTATCACATGTAGCAAGTTGACATGTCCGAAATTCCCAGTTTTCGGAGAATACATCAGGAAAAAACATTTGACCCTTGAAATTATATTCGAAACAATTTTATTAAGGCTGAAGTCAAAAACGAGACTAGGCCCCCATTGTGGCTGAGGCCCTGGGCCCATGCCTTAAGACGTATCTGCCATGGTGTACTGATTTTATTTTGCATGTCAGTTGCTTAAATTTCTTGTTTTCTCAATTGGCTTTAACATCAAAACCTGAAATTACCCAGCATATTTATATAATTTATTTATCGATAGTTTATTTTCTATATTTAGGCACCTTTGCTTTTTAGTAACTTTTTAAGATGAGAGAGGATCATTTTTTAATTGTAGTAAAATGATATAAAAAATGAGTCAAGAAATGGAATGAAAATAAAATAAAAAAATACACCTATAATTAAGACTAATATTGTTTTTAATTATTTATTCGTATTGAAGTGTTGTACAAATTTTGTACAAATCTTCCAATTTAGTAAATTAATCTTATAAGAAAAATTCTAGAAACACCTGCTTCGTATGATCTTACCTGCAAAATCCTCATGTTGCCCTCTTATTGATGGAAGCATGGGATGAATGTTTTAAGATTTATATTTCAATTTACCTTCAAATAAATTACAAATGGTCCCGGGACGCATATTTTGAGACATCTTACTTTCTTAGCTCTGAGACTGCTGTTCTTATAACGTTAAACTGATTTAGTCCCAGTAATTTTCCATTCTCGCTTCTATTCTATGTTCAATACTATGAGCACGAGACCTTCGTTACATTTTAAGAAGAAAATTCATAAATATCAATCGTATAACGATATTGTAGGGAGAAGCGATGTTATTGTTGTCGTGCCTTGAATCCTGGACATACGAAAGACGAGTGATAGATGAACAGAAACATACAACACAATCATAGAAGAAAATAGAATTATTACAAACGATGATCCCAGCATAAAATAGAAGGGGTGCGCTGCTTTCCATTCGAGACGGGAATCCATTTCAGGCGAAAATCCGATTTTTCCGGGAGTGACATCTATGCCTCATTCGGGTTTCGAAACCGAGCTTACTCGATTACAAGCCGAGTGTTATAACCACACAATACTGGCAGGGCGGTGGGAGAAACGATAGTGATATTGTATGGTAACATGTGATCCGTATGGCTTTCATTATAATGTTAATTTTTATTTGAATTAATTATTTTCTCCGTATAAAATATTTATTTTTTCCCCTTCTATTTATAAGTGTTATATTTTCACACATATTGTGGAGAAATACTAGCGTTTTTTATATAAAGTTTCAAAACTTTTATGAAAAAAAAAAATGGTTTGGTGAATTAACTTTAATTATGAATAATTAAGTCTAATAACGAAATGACTAATATATAAACTAAAAAAAAAAATTTTTTACTAAAACTTTCCAATATGAGTGGGATTAGGAATAAATGCGTCCTTTCATTCAAATTTTGGATACAATTTAGAAACATTCAATGAATAAGTATGTTTAATTTCTAATGTTTTCTTTTTTTTTCTTCTCCCCCCCCCCCCATTAAAGTGTAGGTGACACGGAATTTTGTAAGCACAATTTTGAGCAGAGGCTTGAAGGAAAGGGGGGGGGGGAATTAAACGATTGAAATGAAAATAAGTTGTGTTTTTCAATAACTGCATTGTCTAAATACGATAGTTATCTTATCTTATTGTAAAGATGGAGGCGGCAAAATTTCATCTGCCTTAAGTGCACTTACCTCTTCATCATAAGTATACAAATTAAGAAGAAATACAATAAGCATACAAATTTTAAATAAAATGTTTAAATTTAACTGGAGTTATGGTTATAGTTTCATAATTGATGCAGTGGAAGCAACAAAGAATTAAAATTTCGCTGTATTTTGAATGTTCTGAGAACTTGTATTCCGATTGGCTAAGAGTTTAAGAGGTAGATTTTGATTGCTGAGCATAATGTTTGTAGGTAGACCATCACGAGAAGAGTTTTAGCTTCGTCAATGTCTTGTGATATCAGCTGTTCTTCTGCATCGTTTTCAATAAATATGGAGTATAATATCTGTTTTTAGTAGCTACCACATAAGAATGTTATTCTCTATTTTAAAAATTAGTTCTTTTTTGTGTTTTTTTTTGTTTTGTTCATGTAAGATAAATAAAAGAATGTAAGTTCTCTCTTTCATTTATTATAATAATAGATATTATTATAGTTATCATTTGTATTGGAGTAATTTTTCTGTCTCAAAAAATGTCTGGAGTTTAAATATTGTTCTCTAACGCTGTAAGAAAACAGACAGTCTGTGCTGTCGAATATTATTTGTGAAACCAGTGCTTGTGTGTACTTTTTTTAAAAAATAAATATATCATTTTACTATAATGAATGTTGAAGAAACAAAATTAAATTTTTAGAAAACTTTAGCAGGATTACCGAAATTGGATGTTGAAATTTTCTCAGAAGAGCGCACAGAATGTGATTATTGTAGACATTGCTGCATGGCGGGGAGTATAGAACTGTTTTAAGTGAATAACCCTTTATGGCTTCCCATTGAATTCAGTACGTGATCCCGATAAGAAATAAAACTTAAAAAACCAAACCTTAAGAAAGAAGAAAAAAGGAAATAACCGCATAAGGGTGCGGTGTTCTTTGTATGTTTTTTTACGCTAAGCCGTCGCGTTTACAAGTTTTCTCAGCATAATGGGCATAAATAAAGCTCCCCCTTTTCCAGACAACTCCCCATGCGTGACTTGATATCATGTTAAGTCAACTCTGATCTGCTACTACTTTGTTTCCTAAAATAATATATCCCTGTCAACGCGGATTAAAAACTTCATGGAAAACCGTACAATTGTTGTTGGCAGGCGACAGTGCTAAGCTGAAATTTTCCGATGGAGTTTTCTTCCCTTTTTTCTGTTATTTCTCCGTTTGTTTTGATGGTAAAGACAGGCTCCGGTGCCCACTGTAGCGTGGACGCAATTTTCTCTGTAAAAATACGGAGCAAAGCACACATTTCGTTTTCCTGTTGATTTATGATTAGGATCGTAAACGCGGTTATTTGAATTGTTATGTGAGCAAAAAAATTAAACTTACACACACAAAATGCAACGCTTCACTTGAACCAGTAGGATCATTGGAGATGGTAGTGCTTGTCATCGCTACAAATATGATTTTTTTCTGTTTTGCTTTTAATATTAACATGATGGTATTAGTGAGTTTTTTAAATGAATTTGCTAATCTCCATTATTTAGTTTGATAGGTAATTTGCTCGATGACCATTCATTAGTGTCGTGTAGGGTCTACCGACAATGTTAAGCTGTTATTTTGTAAAGCACGCATTAGTTCAAAATCAATTATGGCTGGCGGATACTTATACTTAACCATGCGTTTATAGATGTGGTTAGTTTTTTTTTAATGAAATGAGGAAAAAGTATTTGGTCATAAATTTCCCACGAAGAAAAAAAAATGTTATATTGTTTTTTATCTAAAGTGACCGCAAATTAAGTATGAATCATAGTTCTCTAAACTGGAAACAAAAATGGATAGTTACTGGTAAAAATGGATATTTTTGATGAAAATTGTTCCTTTTATACAGGGAAGTAAGTAACAATGTGAACTATATGCTTACAAAAGAATCCTTCCCCTTATTAAAAAAAAAAAACAGTTCTATGTGTGTGTGTATATTTAAAGTGGAAAATTCTTGAAAGTTTAAAAATCTATCAGACTTCCGTCTTTTTTTTTTTTTTTTTTAATTATTTTTTGATATCTATTTAATAGTATTTCAAAACGCACAAGAAAAATTATGTTAAATGGGTATAATTCTGTAGCTGTTTTCTGGTTACGTAAAAAAATATTTTCTACCATAAATTTTATTTTATTATTCTTTGAACTGTGAATATAGCTAGATATATTATTTTATCACTGAATTTTTTTTTCTATATAAGATTGCTCCGAACTACTGTTCAATTGGTTTTAAAAGTAGTGAATCATTTTTGAGCTTAAAAATTAAAAATTGCAAAGAAATATTTGGTTGTAATTGAAAAAAGAAAAAAAAAAGCTAAAATTTCAGTATTAACGAAACCAGTGTTTTTAATCCTTACTTTTCTAACCAAATTTTTTTTACCAGCCGTATTTTTGTCACACACTGTATACATTGTTGTAAAAGATAAATTCAAGCGAAATTATTTTGGACAGATAAATATGAAACTTTTAAAAAAAGGAATGATGTAAGCCACACGAGCTTCTGTTATGACCAAACCAAATGTCAACGTCCATTTTATTGACCAGAAATAATCTCTTGACCAGTTCTTCTCAATCCATCAATCAAGCTTTAATCACTAATCACCCAATGGCTCAAGGGGTGTCAAATTCGAAAGGTCCTGTTGGAAGATTCAGTCTCCAATTGGCCACTGCGTTCCAACAACATTAGCCAATGGCGATTGCACGCCTACTCAGGACCCACGTTGGTGACCTATCGCGCGTGGCGGTGACGTCATGCTTTTGGTGAGGTTACTATTATTGGCGATCAAGCAAGTAATGCCTACTGAGTTGACATCCACGCCAAACTGTGAGAAATGGGATTCTCTCTATTATTTTTTTCTCTCTTTCGTTTTTCAAATATAGAAGGCATCGTGATCACAATTCAGTGAATTTATGGCATCGCAAGAGATTACTAGATGACGATTCATCGTGAAATTGACTTAAATTGTTTGCGGTGGTGAGTTTGTAAAATGTTTGCCTTTTGTTTGAAATTGTTTTAGTTTCTTGTACGGCATGAAGAGTATAATGTTTCGTAATTCAATTTTTGATTTGTATTAATTTATTTTATTACTTATTTGAAATATTTTCTAAAATAACTTTGCTTGTTCTAAAATGTGTCTTTTGAAATAATCTTTTTGAAATATTTTTATGCCAAATAGGTTTAAAAAAAAAATACCGGAAAGATATTTTGGGATGATGGTTTCATTTATTTTGTGAAAACTTATATTTGAAATTTTATAAAAAGTCTATGGATATTTAAATGGCACAAAAGCATCATTACTTGTTTAGTTTACCGATTAATTATTAAGAATCAAACTAGTTTTGGTATCATTCGGAATATTTTTCAGAAAATTTGTTGTTTTTTTAAAAATTATTTTTCATGGATGCTAGAATATATCATGCTAATATATATATGTGTGTGTAGTATAAGAAATTTACTAAACTATCTTTAATTTAAAGTCATTTCGTCAAATTTAAAAGTAATATCTTATCGTGAGGCAATTTAAAAAGAAAAAAAAAATATTTCAAGTACTTTAAAATTCATGTTATTCATGTTACCAAAACTATTGTTTAACCTAAGTCCGATGAGATTTAATAATATTAATCTGATTGAATTAATGAAAAAGCACTTTTAAAAATGTATTCTTGAATACATATATATATGGAGAAAGAAGAAAATTCCCGGAAAATTTAAAATGATTCTGAATGCTATAATACTTTTTTAAAGAGTAAAAATTTTTAAAATCTCCTTTTCCATTCTGTAACTTTCTAATTCTCAATATGTTTCTTTTTTGTGCACCATTGTTTATTTTTTCAAAACTCTTCCCAAAAAACAGAAACACATCGCCAATGTGACGCTTTGTCGCCAACTTTAGGCATCCCTCTGGCAACCCATGGCGAGTGTTAACTCCCGTGAGGTCGCCGGGAACGACCCGATCGTCGCGATGATTCCCGACCGTCCGTAGTTGCCGCCAGACCAGCGACTAGCACAACCGTTCCATGTACATCGGATATTTAACTCGTTTCTCCGCGTGCTTCCCGATTTACCGGCCGCTCGCAACTCGTCAATTCATCGGCTCTTGTATCTATCCCTTGCCTCCCCTTGGATTATCTCTACAAATACAATTCGAAATAGAATTTCTTCGAAAAGCACAGGTACAACGAATCCGATAGAATTGACAGTTGTGCTGTGCGTGCTGACGGTTTGAGTGATAGGTTAAGTGTAATGAAGTGCGTGCCACCAGAGGGCGTTGTGCATCAATATTTCAATGAAACTGTCACTCAAACTGCGACCGACAGTTGAAGGTCGATCGTCTGAAATTTCCCGTTTACTCACCCCTCCTCCACAGCATTACCAAGAAAGATGTTCGGTTAAAGGTGAGATAGTTATTTATTTATTGTGTAGTGTTTACTCTTTTGTTTATAATATGTTGATTTTGGGTTTTTTGTACAAGTCACAGAAACAAGTATTCAGAAATAGAGAGAGAATTTTTATAGATTTTTTTCCCCCTACGAAATAGAAAAATATATCAATTTGTTGTGGGGAGAAAAATTCGAAAAGGGGTCGTCACACACAAAGCAAAATTATTTGATGCAAGTTTAGAAGAATGTAAACAAACACGTCGATGAATTGTGGAAGAGATAATAATTGGAATAAAATAAAAGGCGGTATGAATTGTCAAATTTCGAAAAGATTTGAAAGGACAAGTTATAAAGCAAATAAAAAAAAATTTGTTGTTTTTGCCTGTTGGTGGGTGACAGTTAAAAAAAGCTTTAAAATTTTATTATTTCTTACCTTAACGAAAATATTTTGATATTTTTTAGTTTTTGTGAAAATGCAAAAAGTAAAAAGAAACAGAAAAATCTTTTTGTTTCGTAATAATATATAGTTTAACCATTTTGCAGTACAAGTAATGCATGTGATGTTATTTGTGTTTTCTTGCTGAATCCATTGCATCTTTGTCCAGAAATAGGTATTTCCAATGTTCCTTCCTGCACCAAATGCTTTTTTTTTAAATTTTTTTTATATATTTTATTTTTATTTATTATTATTTTTTTTTTTACTCATGCAATCCGTTATTGCTCAATTTTCTGAATTTGGTGTTTTAGTTTTTTTTTTTTTCAAAAAGAAAATTAATAAGTGTGTGATATTTTCCTCAACGGTAATTTTTTTTCTTTACATCATCAGTTAGTCTTGGAAACTGAAGAAAATATTACCAAAAAAAAATTCCCCTAAACCTAATTTCGTTCATTAAAGATTAATTTTCCTTTTCCGACTATGTTTTTTGTTAAATAACCATAGAAAAAAGTCCAACTGATATTATGCGGAAAAAATATTTACATACACCTTCCTCAACAATTTCCCATTTTGCAATGCTATTTAATTTTGTACATCTAGATTCTTTTTAAAAAATTTGTGTCACGTTCGTAGTAACCTTGACAACAACAACGGTTTTATTTATGATCGACTTAACCTAATAAACGATGCTTTTTTTTTTTAAGTATGTAGTGTTATAGAAACTTTTGCGTATAAGTGTATATATTTAAAAAAAAAAATCTAAGATACCAAAAAGCTGGGATACACTTTCGAAAAAAGAGAGAGAGAAAAAGTTTTCAATTGTCTGTACTTAAAATATAAAATTCTATAATTACTTTCCGTCAAAAATATTGCTCCGTTATATAAAAAATAACAACAATAACAAAAATTTCTTGATCTGAGTTAAAAGGGGGAAAAGAAAAACATCTGTCTGTAAAAAAGTTAAAGCGACATTTGCACGATCCAGTTCTAAATGTATTTTTTGATGGATTTCTTTTTTCTTTTTTTTTGAAGTAATTCTTACAACCCTCCAGGTGATTTCTTTCTTCACAGTAGCCTAATTTTTTTTTTCAAAACTAGAAATTATGGTATATGCAACTTTTTTTTAAAGCGTTCTTTTTTTTGTAAAAAGTTTATTAGGTTGTAAAAAAAATTGATGTAAAAAAGAATATGTTCCCGGCTAAGAATAGTGACCTGATTGTGCGTTTCCCTTATAAACACCTGTTTCTTTATTATATATATAAAAGTATAAATCAAATCTGTTATGCCGAGAAGGATAATATTTATATAAAATCCCCCCTGACCTTGTTTTTTTGTGATATTTTATGATAGTAATGAAATCGTAATCATTATTATATATTGTTTGTTCCATTTTTAACCTTCCTTTAATTTTGTCAACAGCTTACCCGAAAGGTATTTTTCTAAATTAGTGGCATTCTCTGAAATTACCTGTAGTTTTATGCGTGATTGATACATCTAACTTATTTCAGACTTATTCTTGCTAAAATGGTTTTTTCTTTTTCTTTTACGGTGTGTCATTCGCTGACATAAATTTGGTACAATAGAGTATCGCAAACAGAGCAATCAAAATATGTTTGGTAGACAAACACATCAAAGTTTTTCTCTTGGAATAGAACAACAACATTATATATATATATATATATATATTTGAGGTTTGTCGAGTAAACTATCAAAATAAAGACATAATCTGAGAATTTTTATACATCGAATTATGTATGTGTACTCCAAAGTTATTCCATCATTTATTTAAAACGTTTCTTAATGCCTTTTACAAAATTCGAACGTATTGTTCTCCACTATTTACATTAATGAAAACATTTCTCTGTTTTCTATTAAACAAAAAGAAAAATCTCCTTTTTTTTCGAACAAAATTGTTTATTTAAATTAGACTGATTTATAGTGTTTGTTTTTCATTTTATTTTTTCATTAATTTGTCGACATATAAAAGCGCATCAATCCTCATCAACAGCTACTAGTTTTAAGGAACTGTCACTTTTTTGAGAGATGACAACAAAGTTGCATTTTTGTGGTTTATCACTTTAAATTTTAAACTGTATTGCTGTTAATGTACGTTGTTATCGCACATTATTTATTTAAACATAAACTGCATGTTCTTTAATCATATTGGCTGATGAATAAATAAATTTTATTTTTGATATTCAAAGGAATTTTTTGTAACCCACTGCATATTTAAGTGAATTTGGGAACAAAAACTATGCTAATTAATAGCTAAATTGCGTAATTTCCTATTAAGGAAGTTTTCTCGCCATACAAATTTTCCTCCAGGCCATCCAATTCCACGTCAAGCAATGCTATTTTTGTTCACTATTAATAAGATTTTTAAATTTCTTATAAAATTTTGACACTTGTGTTTGTTAACATCATTAAATTTTGTGTTTAAATTATCATGCTCTACTTTTTTAATTAAGTATTTTACCGTCATAACTTAAAAAAATTATAATAAAAAGAAACACAAAGGAATTTTAGACTGTCAGTTTCACTGTAACAATTTAAAACAATTTATCAAAATTTTAAATAGAGAAATATGTATGTATATAAAATATACGTTTCCACACATTGGTTACATGCTGTAATCCTCAAAGAAATATTTGATACAGTTATTATTCCTATTTTAAAAATTTTATACTTTATTTCTCGTAGCATTTTTCTTTTCACCGTAATGTTAAAAAAAAAACTTAATTTAAAGAACACACACACGCATACATAACTTATTGGTTGTACAGTCATTTTCTTTTTTTTTATGAGTATTAATAGTATTTTTTTAATGCGAGCATTTTTAAAGATTTTGAGTAGATTTTTTAAGAAAATTTTATAGGGAGCAAGTTACATGGGAAGTTTCCAAACGATAAATGTATAGATATATAAACTTTTTCACACTCAATCATTCATTGAAATATTTATTATAGTATTAATATGTGTGCAAAGTTTCAATGTTATAAAATGAGAAAATTTTAAATATGTTATTTTTATGTTACAATTTACACTTTTGAGAAATTTTAATTCAAACGCTTTTTTACCTTTAAGCAAAACATCCTACGCTAAATTGCTGAAATACTTCCTTTTTAGTTCGTGTAAAAATAAGTGCATTTGAAGCAGAAAGAGTCTCATTCTTTCCAGTAAAATTATAAAAAATCAATTTTAGCTCTTTTAGGCATTTATAATAATTTAATACATGTTACAAAATTGAAGAAGAGGTAAAAAAACAGACAAACATTTATCGTTACAGAAACATTTTAATTTCACAAATACACACAACTTTCTTTTGCTCCTGGATCTATGAAAATAAATCTTTATTTCAAAGATTTCGGTGAGTTCTAACTACCGCCCTTAAAGTCACATACAACGTATCGTTTTTTATGTTTACCTTTTTGTATGAATGAAATGTTATTTTTCTTCTAGAAAGGTGATTTTAGACTTTCACTGCGCGATGGCAGTTGAGAGTATTCCGATTCCACGGAAGTCGTTCCTTTCGTTTAACCAGCTGTATTTTTATTCCAGCAATTTGGCATCGACCGTGATTGTTTACATATGCATGATTACCTTCACTCGATCACATTCAGAAAGACAAAGCATTGAACTTCTCAGAAAATACTTCGATTTCGAACTTTGTTTTATACTTTGTTGTGCAATACTATTGTTAGATGTTTCCAGCATAATTTATATTAATTTCCAAACTTCCATGATTTGCCACTCTAAAAATTGAAATTGCAATTTACATACTTGTTTTGGTGCTTAAATTAACGCGATTACATCATCTAGAAAGATTAGAGGAAAATCATTGAACTTCTTGGAAAATGTTTCATATTGAACATTTTTATGTAAATAGTAACAACATTGCAACGTCCTAATTTTATATAATTTCTTAAATCTTCATGATTTGTTACACCTGAAAGTTGCTTTATTTAGTAGTATTTTTACATAATTGCTACGTTCTTTCAGTTATTTGACATAGATCAAATAAAAATTATTTAAAAATAAATGTTTACATAATAAATTTAATTTTGGAATGGTAATAGTATGTGTGAACCTCTCTATCATAACGTGGGAGTAAATTTACAATTATCATTTCGTTACTTATTTTAATTAGACGTTTCAATATAAGTAATGTATTGATAATTTCTTTCTTCTAGAAGCATAATTATTTTTCCATGTCGCGTGATGTCATCTTATTTGTTGAAAATAATTTTTGTCATATGCTTAAAATTAAAATAAAAATGCAGGCGATAAGATCCTACTTTTGACCAGCCATATTTCTGGAATTTTAGAGGGAATTACTTGGACTTTTGGAATATTTTATAAACATAGAGTGAAAAATAATTTTTTTTTTTTAGAATTTCTTACTTTTTTTATAATTAATTTATTTCGTATGTAATTCATGTGTAAGTAATAGTTTTTTAATGTTTAGAAAAAAGGAATAATAATAATGATGATGGTAATAATATACTCTATCGGTGTATAAAAGACAGAAAAATGCGCAGAAAATCGTATTGTTGTCTGATTTATCTACATTAATGTTGGAGACGCATATTTGTTGCATGCGTTAAATAATGAAAATACAGTGAGTATGTTGAAAGCGTTGTAAAATCGAATATGTTTCCTTAAGTATCGTGTTAAGGCAATAATTTTAAAAATTTATTTTTATTTTTTTGTTGATAAAAGTTCTTGTCCCTATGATTTCTATCATTTAACGAAAATCATCGTAATTAATCTTTGATTTATTTTCTTGCGTACGGAACTATAATTCGAATAAAATTAATTAAGCTTATAGAAGTATCGAAAAATAGATTAATACTTTAATCTTATAGGGATTTTTATATTCATGTGTTTGGAATACATCATTAGTGTTAGCTTTAGTTTTAATTCTTACTGTAGTTACGGAACTAAATTTTTCTGAAGAAAATACGATACTAAAAATTGACTGCGATGGATTTCAAAACGAGCTCTTAAAGTATTTACTTTTTTAAAACATTTCTTCGTTAATAAATTTAAATTTTAATGGAAGATAGCTAAATGCTGTCTTTTAAGAACCGTTAGAACTAAAAGTTGATTTTAGTCATCAAAATCTTCAAGATTTTTGGTTTAATATGTTGCCTTTTTAAATGAAATAGGAAATAAAAAAATATTTAAAGTTATTTTGGTTTTAAATCTAGCTGTTTTCTGATTGTAAGTTTAGCCTTCAATATTTCTAAGCTTCAATATCTTTCTATTTTCTTCCGGGGGAAATTACCTTGGGTTTTAGAAGTAATGTTTTTATGTGACATAGGAATTCCAAATAACCACCAAATTATGATATTTTACAATTCAGTTTTCATGACTGTATTTTAAAAACCATGTTTTTAGTAGTAGATTGGTGTCTTTAAAAATATTGATTCAAAATAATTAGTATGTTTCAGATACTGAGTAGTATTATGGGGAATCCATTTATACCCACTATCACTCTAGCATTTAAGTCCAGTTTTATGATATTCGAAATTTAGATTAATTTAAAAAAACGATGCATTAAAAAAATAGCATTTCTTGTGAGAAACATTTCGAAGAATTTGACTATCAATATTAATGTACTCTTACTAATTCTACTGATATAATTTCGTTCCCTTTAAGCCATTAAAATACTTATGTTTTCCGGCCTCGATGACAACTGCGAAAATTGTTGAAACAGCTTTGGAGAGAGGAAATCGAAATACAAGCTTTAAATTGTAAACACAAGCTTTTAATTTTATCTGTTTTTACTAAAATTAAAGAGCAGGAAATATTTTGAAGTTATTTATCTAGAAGTAGTTTTTCATGGTTTCACAACGAACTAAGCAAACTGTAAAGTAATATTTTATTTCAAAATCGTAACGTTTTCATTTTTCTTCGATCGTACTCGATGGAAATATTCTACTCAATAAGTTCAGCTTAATATTTGAAAGCAGTTTTTGATTGCCGAAAATTTTAAATGAGGATAAGTGTGTTAAAATTTATTAATAAAGTATCTTTTGGATGGCTTTCTTCAGTTTCCTCTAAAATTTGGAAGGAAAAGTTTGCATCAAAAAAGTAAATCCCTCCCCCCTCCTCCACTCGTTGAATAATGTAATGAAATAATTTAAAGAAGTCACACAGAAACACTCAATGAAAATTTGAATAATAATGCATATTTCATATCACAGTGAATATTATTTATTTGATTTCAATTGGCCGCAATATGAAATTGGAAATGTATAAATTTTTGAACAAAGATAATTGATTGAATTAAAAGCAAATCTCTACGTAAAATAATTATTTTTAAAAAAGGGCTGTTTAAATGTTTTCTGCATAAAAACAAAAACAAGAAAAAACTATTATTATTATTATTATTTTACTTCAAAATCGCAAATTTAAATAAAAATCAGATAAAATTTTTTACTGAGACAAAAATATTTTCGAAGTCCGAAATTTCTATCGCTTTTAAAAAATAACTTTACAATACATAAGTATTGTAGAAATCTTGGAGTTGAATAAACAGATTTGCATATAGTACAAACTGCGCATTTTGTGTGTCTAGTGAAATTATGGGCATACTTTTTTAATTGCGATCCAATGAAAAGAAAATTTTCTAGGGGTTCAATATAATCCTTTTTTTTTTAAAGTAATACGCAAAGAATACTTAAAATATGTTTTTTATACAATATGAAATGCCCAAATGCAATGATTGAAACTGTGACTCTATGTATTTGTTTATTTTTCAGTATTTTTAAAGCTTAAAAACAAAAGCATATATATAATTTATATTGAATAAAAGTATGCATATTTATTAAGTTAGGTTACATTTTTTTACACACGCAAATTTTTTAAAAAAATAATTAGTATGTAAATTCTTCTTGCTAGATTTTACTTATTTAAAAAAATATTCAAATTTTTATGGAAATTTTCGTAAATGTATGAGTATTTAATGCCTTTAAATTATTTATTTATTGAAACTATTGAAATTGAAAAGTACTGTATCGTTGATTAAAAATCGGCGGTGAGATACATAGAATGTCTGAGGGTGTCGCAATTTGCCCATGAATAATCTAATCAAACATTAATTAAATCACTGTAATAGTAATTTTAACTTTTCTTGGGGAAAAAGTGATAGTTTCAATGTATTTTTTTTAGTTGAAAGAATGTTATCTCTTACATTTTATGCATAAAAACATATGTACTATGATTATATGATTTAATTGTTATAAATAATATTTATAGAAGAATTCGGAATCTACGTTTAAGAAAAACAAAATATAACTGATTTATACGTTTAGAGAAATGACCCATTTCATCTTCCCGCAAAGAGAAAGTATATAAGATTCGCCTTTACAACGAATCTAAAATGTAATATCTTCTTTATTGAAATCCATCTAGTAAATATATTTTCCTTCTATTGTTTTTCTTGGAGGACTTTAATTGCTGTCACATTAAAAATTAATATCACGGGAGATATCAATAGATTTTCCTCACTTTATTTTCTCTGGGTTCCAGTGTTTGCTCAGCAGTAATCCCATATCTTCTTCCCAAAGGGATTACCAAAGGGTAATATTTTTTTTTTTCCCACTTGAAATCATTTCTCAATGTTAAATAAGGAACCTGCGATCGGTTTGATAGCGTTGTTTAATCAAATATTTCTGGATAATGTTAGGCAATCACTGTCTTCGTCGAAGTATTTGATTTCTTGAAATAACAAGATACTTTAGTATCTCATTAAATGACGAATGGTGCTCTGAGTTGGGCGTAAATATTTTTACTAGGGCTTTTGGAAAAGGGTGAATTACATTTTGATTTTTAAACATGATTTACATATATCTTCTGATGCCTAAATCGGAAATTTGTTTTTCTTTATATTGTCAGGAAATTAGCAATCGCTCTTATGTTTAGCAAAGAGATGCAACTTTTTAATTTTTTAATGGATTTCAATTTTTTTGTTTCTTATTTTTTTCACCTTTTAATTTATGTCATTTTTCAAAAAAAAAAAAATTAATGAATTATTTATTTATTCTTAAGCGCAATATGAATAATATCTTTCTTCGTTTATTGAATAGTTATTGTTCAGTTTCAAAGGAATAAAAAAAGCTTCTTCTATTCCATATTGATATCCACTATTAATTCCTAATAATTTTGTCAATAGAGATATTTAAACCGAGGACTGAGGGAATATGTTAAATATTCCCAGTGTTTACAAAACAGATTTTGAACAAGTTTAAATGTCCTTTCCTTGGAGACATCGTGAATAAATTATACAATGATTACATATCTATTTGTATAACGCTCTTATTTCTCTACGGCTGTACATTTAGAAGAAATATTCCCTTAAAACTGAAAGATATTGTAATAATTTTGATTGGATAAAAAAAAAGATTCCTAATAATTTTGATTGGTTTAAAAAACGCTTAATCGTAATTTTGATTGGTTTAAAAAACGCTTAATCGTAATTTTGATTGAACTAAAAAAAGCTTCCTTGTAAAAGTTGCAATAACATAGTACAATAATAACGATTCGTAAATCATAGGTTTTTCACTGAAATATTCAGATCTCTAAAGTAATATGTCATAATTAAAATTTATAAAAATTTTTATTGGATAAGATTTATAGGTACTACATTAAAATAATTGTTTTTTATAAATGCGTTTGTGCTTAAAATTTATGCTGCATGTTGGCTAAATAAAATTACATGTACAACATGTTAAACTTTACATTAAATGTTTATACCTTTTTAAAATGATTGATTCCAATTTCTCAAATTTAGATCTTATCCCTTGCTTTTCTTTGCATTCCCATATTATAATCGCTGTAATTTTCCCAGCTTTTGAATATTTTATCAGTTAAAGATCTAAAAAAATCCGGAAGTATAATTATACAACTTTTTAAGCTCCCCTCCCCTTTCTCGAGCATCGTAAAAGAGACCCTTCTTTAAAATCAAATTTGATTTATATAAAAATTCTCGTTTTCAGTTATTTTATATGCTTAATTTACGATTTTCTCTGTCGTAATATTTCTCTTTTTTTTTTTTCTTCCCTCCCTATCATTTTCTTTAACGCTTTTCTATCCTTTTTCATAATTTTTTTTATCATACCTGTAAAGAAACTGAATGCAATAATCCTGTAAATGTTAAGATCCCCCCCCCCTCCGCCCTCTCTTTTTATTAGCTGTGAACTATGGAAACAATCATAAATAAGATCAGTCTCATGGATCCGGAAACTCCGGAGACTAACTACTCTTTCAACATTATCCCGTTAGAGGCAAGTCTTCAAACACGAACATCCCAGTTCGTTTCGACAACAACGCCCGTAAGAGATTCGAACCTGGGGGGAAAAAAGCAAGACAGGGAAAAAAAGTTAAAGGCGTATTTTCTTTTGCATCGTACTTTACATATATGATTAATGTCCATACTAAAGAAATGTTATATCTCATTGTTTTCTGTCATTTTTTTAAACAAGTCGAAATTGGCTTATTGTCACGCGCCTGTAAAATGAGCTTTACCTGCATGTCTTGGTTTGAGATGGGAAGCAAAAAGTCATTTAAAAAAACAAGCTTTGTCTTGATGGGTTATTTTACGGGGCTTAGTGGAAAAACTTCATTTTTTACCCTTTTCTTCCAGTTGAGTTTTACTTAAACCATTTAGCGTTCCGGTTGTTGCTTTTTAAAGACGCGTGATATGGATGCCGTACATTAAAAAAAATTACAAGATAAATTTTTCTTTCTCATTTTTGAAACTCTTTCTGTTATTGATGCCACGTTTGTTAAAACTTATCGTGTGATTTTTTTTAATCTCGTTTGTTGAAAAAAGTTTTTTTTTGTGGATACAAAAATCCGGCATGTTTTTCTTTAGTTACAAAGAGGGGAATAAAAAAGCTGGTAACATTCACAAAGGGTAATTTGATCGCAAAGTGCGATCATTCTTTTTTTTAATTTTAATGTAAGACTAAGTTTCGTTACTTTTTGAACAGTTTTTTTGCCTTATGATCAAGATGCTGGGAATCATTGATTCGCTTAAAAAAGAAAACTATCTTTAAAATTTTCATTTAACACACGGTAGCTGAAATGCAACAAGGATTGAAAAAAACGTTCTTATGGCTACATTTTATTAAGGTTCAACTATTTAAGTATGGAACAAAATATTTTGTAATTCATATTTGAAATGAAGTAAAATACATTTAACTGAATTCATAGTTATTCCTTGTTATTGTTAATTTGAAATGAGGTAAAATTTATAACTATGGAAAGGTTAAGCATATAGTTAAAATTAAAAATAAATTGGATTGTAATAATGTATTTATATCAGTTCTTTTAAAATGTTTTAATATTCTCTGATCTGATTAAGTTTTGTTATCTGATGTGATTTTAATTTTGTTATTTCGCATGCTATTATTACGACAGAGTGTACAATAATTTGTTTGTAAAAAGCTTCCTTTGCTTAAGAGCAGGATTTATTTGCTCCGTTTTTCATTGTTTAACAATATTAGTCGAATATTTGTTACATTTCTGAAATTGTTAGTTTAATATTTTTAACAAATGAATGGATATATTTTGAAATATTTCGGAATTAAAAATTTTTCACTAGAAACCGAAATAAGATTGTAAAGGTCTGTATTGTATCATTAATTGAATACAAATAAATCAATTATTTATAACTGCCACTCGGAAGATATTACTTGATCAATTGTATTGATATTTGTTAAGCATGATTTCTTTCTTTTACTTATTTAAGAAGATTTAACGTTATCCTTCTCCTGGTTATTGGATAAAATAGAACTATCCTATGGAGTAACCATATGTTCAAATTACAGCAATGTATTTTGCGTTAAAAATTATTTACTTAATCCTGTTTTAATTAAAAATTAGTGTTAGTGAAGAACACGTGAACCATTCATAGTACAATCATTTGAAAACGTTGAACATTTTATCTTCCTTAGTAAAACTTATGGTACAAATTAATTTCTTATAAAGCTATTCCAAATTATCTAGAACCTGGCTTCTGTTACACATTACAAATTTTTTAATCTTGATTCAAATTACTCAGACAAAATTTTTTCTTTTTTTAGGGGAGGATGGCGATCAGACCAAGGACAAGAACTCTGAATATCCATCCGAAAGTGCGTCTGGGGGAGGTGGCGACGATCCTGACATAGACAATAATAGTAACTCGACTCACTCGAGTCGCAGTACCACTCCCGAGCTCCCCCCACCTGCGTCGCCCCTTCTGCTGCCACCACCGCCCCCTCCTCCTCCACTTCCAAAGGAAGAAGAGATGGAACTTTTGAACAAAGCCCCTGTACCCATCATGGACATATCAAGAAATGCGATCTCCAACCCCGAGCTTATCCAGGGAGCGGAGGATGAAGAGGACGAGGGCGAGGAAGACATGGCTTCCAGTGTGGCCACGGAAGAAGACGCACCTCTCGACTTCAGCGTGAAGAGAGCCACCGAAGATGAAAGCACTGACGACGACAGATCCATGACGCCTAATGGCCTTAACCCACCCTCCATATCTCAAGATGGACCTCTCGATCTTTCTGTACCTCGAAGGCGATCCCATAGGGGTGGTGACGGGCACAGGCAACCTAAAATAGCTAAACTGGAGGCTCCATTGCATATGCCTAGCAGCCCATGGGGCTACAATGCTCCAAAGCACTTGCCAAAGACAATGGTGAAAGCCACTGTGGCGGAAGTGCCCATGTGGAATGGCAAAGTTAAGTCTGAGAAGCGTGATAAAGGGCATGCTTCAGGCACCTCATCCAAACACTCTTCGCTCAATAGATCAAATGTGTATAATACGCTTTTACATAAGAATGCTAGTCCTCCACTGAACTCTCTCAAAATGAGCGAGGGTCGAAAGAGCAGTGCAGGGAGCTCAAAAACTGATCCTTATAGACCTGCAGGTAGACAAAATCCCTGGCAAAGCCAGTGGATGAGTCGCAGCAGTGAGCAGACGAGAGACGTTTTCACTTGTGTGTGGTGCAAAGAATCATTTCGCAGTCTGGAAGACATGACTGTGCATATGAAGCAATCGCCGCGTTGTGGTATGGCAGGAATGCAGACCACTTTGCCTGCCACGTCCCCAAATTCGACTTCTGTTATCAATCACCAACACAACCATCACCAGTCTCCATTACCTGCAAAATGCTCTACATCATCTTCATCGTCTTCAGCTGGGCCCGCAGCAAACGCAGTCATCAAAGAAAACGTTTCCCTTCCGAGAAAACTTGTTCGTGGTCAGGACGTGTGGCTCGGAAAAGGTGCCGAGCAAACTCGACAAATATTGAAATGCATGTGGTGCGGGCAGTCTTTCAAAACATTAGCTGACATGACGACTCACATGAGAGTTACGCAGCATTATACGAATATAATAAGTCAGGAACAAATTATTTCGTGGCGCACACCCGAAGATAAAATGGCCGCTCAGTCTCAAGTAAATGCCGTTCTTACTTGCAAAGTGTGTGACCAGGCATTTGGAAGCCTTAAGGAACTCAGTTATCATATGGTAAAGAATTCTCATTATAAGGAACACATATTACGCTCAATAACAGAAGGAGGTGGTAGACGTCGTCAAACTCGCGAAAGAAGAAAAAAGTCTCTACCTGTCAGGAAACTATTGGAGTTGGAAAGAATGGAACTGAATAAGCAAAGCCCTGCTAGTTCAAATGATGTTATTAATCCGGCAAAAAACGAAGTAGTGGATGGCAAAATATCGTGTGAAGAATGTACTGAAAAAGTAGATGCCAAAGACTTTGTACAGCACATCAAAAATTGCGCTCAGGGATCTCGATCTCAACAATCAGTTAAATCTTCTCCAGGTTCTGAAGGAGCCAAATCGTCAAGTATTGATACCAATCCTGATGTTCCAACCACATCAGGGGTTGGTGCTGCTCCAAGCTCATCCCCTTTAGCATCTCAGGAATTAGCAACAGATGAAACTAATAAGAGCTCTACTGGTCAAATTCTTCAAGAAGATAGCATGTGTGATAGTGTTGAGAGCACGGGAAGTACATCAGTTTTAAATGCGATTGAAAAATTGATTGAAAAAAGTTTCGAAAGCAAAGGTAGAAGGAATGCGGTATCCACGGGCATACTTCAGCGTTTAGGCATTGATGAAGAAGTATACCCTCCTTGGCACCCATCTAGCTCTCCCAGTGCTTTCGGTGTTCTTAGAAGTACCGTAGACATGCAAAGAAAATCAACATCTCCATTAGGTAGACTTCATGATTTTAAAATGGAAATGGCAGATTTTTCTGGTTCAGAAAGCCGTAGTCGATCTTCTTCCACTTCTGAAAAACACCCTAGCTTTGACGAACATTTAAGATTATCGTTTGGACTTTCAGCTAAAGACGTCATGAATCGTGTATCCACTCCAAGTAGTGCATCTCAGTCTTGCTCACCGGTACATTTCCAACCAGAATCCCCAGCAGATGAACGCACTTCAGTTTTTGTGTCAAAGGAGGCATCTACATCCCAGGCAGCAATTGCCTTGTGCAGCTCATCCCCTAAGGCGCGTTCTGTCACCCCTTCTTCCGATCGTGATCACAGTGAAAAAATGTCAACCAAAGATGGCGATCAACACAAGGAGGCAAGCAGCAAAGAGTCTGAAGACTTAAATAGCGACGATCGTGAAGAAAAGGCTGCTGCATCCGACGACGAACCTGTTGTTGACTGCAGTAGAGAACCGACTCCTAAAAGTGAAGACAGACAAACGCCTTTATCAAGAAGCTCCAGTTGTGAACCCGAAATTGCCATGTCTACCAGCCCAGCTGCTGTAGGTCTCGAATCTCCCGATAAGCACTCTAAAAACATTCCCAAAAGGAAGCGCAATTCCGATGCCCATCGTAAGTCACCATCATCCAGCGGTAGGCGACGATCCCATTCCCACCGCAAGAAAGGATCTGAAATGAGCAATGTCGACGGTGGTTGTGATAGTGCTTTGGGATCACCCACCTCAACTCATAGTTCTGAGGTGACCTCTCCTCGTCAGAAGCAACACTCGGACTCGGCAGCGGGTGACCATCCTCTTAAAGAACTTCAGAAACTATTAGACAAAACAGATGCTCATTTGTCGAGGCCAAATCTACCTGCAACCCCTGGCTCGATCTTAGCATTTAGCTGGGCTTGCAGCGAAGCCACGGCGTCGGACTCGCTCATGAAGTGTGCCTTCTGCGACACGCATTTTATTTCGAAAGGCGCTTACAGGCACCATTTGAGCAAAATGCACTTCGTGAAGGATGGAAGCCTGGCAGAGATAGCAGCCGCTTCAACTTGGAAACCCCCATCAACCTCAGGTAACAACAACAAAACCAATCCATCTCCTGGAGGAAGCAGCAGCAACGGGTGTGGAACCGTGTCTGCCGGAACTAGCCGGACAGGCAACAACGGAAGTGATCCGGTGCATCCCGCTTCACCACAGAAGGAACTTGCACCTCCAGCACCTTTGGACGAAAGTCCTCATTCCAAATTTCTGAAGTACACAGAACTTGCCAAACAGTTATCGAGCAAGTACGTGTGATCATTGGGATGTGCTATCAGAACACATTTAATTTAACCTATACATAAATGAAAATGGTGCCTCCATAATTATTTGCCAAGTTTTCTCTTTTTATTGGGCTCTTCAAGTGGCCCAGTGATACACGAAACACGAACAACTGGTGCTGCTGTTTTGCTGTGTACATCCAGTTGATAGATGGTAGACATTACACAGACGCACAATGTCTGCTGGACCCGTGTACATAGCTATAAATACACCCCCTATAAATAGATCTATAAATATATAAATACTTACGTAGACGTACGTCTACTATTCTGGTCTCAATCACCGGCAAGCTTAAAGAAATAATTTGAATTCGAACGACAAGCACTTTACATAGGCAGATATCTTTTGTTTTGGATTCTCAGAACTTAAATGGAGTACGAACAGAGTTTCTCCACTCCAAGATATTTTCTGTCTTTTTGGACAACAGGCTCTCTGTAAGCACGCCTTTCAAGTGCTTAGATCTGCAGTCACAATTTTTTAAATTATCTAGAATCACAAAAGATAAAAATATAGAATTCTTGTTAAAGCCTTACCCAAAATGGCAGTCAATACTGAAAAATCTTATGAAATTCAATTTCTTTACTATATGTACTTGCTAGTTATTTTATATTGATTTGTATTAGCTTTATATTCCTATAGATAAACTTAATATTTCTTTTGAAATATTGCATTCTAAATCTTTGGAAAAAATTAATTTATTTTCTGACATGTAATGTGGATGAATGTTTTATGATACATTTGATATTTTAAGTTGTTCTTTGTCTGTTTTTAAATATAATTATTTAAAAAGATACTTTTTTTATTTTACTGTTTAAACTCCAATTTCTGATCTCAATATTCTTTAAATTGGATGAGAAAAAAAAACTCCTCCGGCAGGAAAATAATGGAAATCAGTGACATAAAAGCTGTTTAAAAATTTAATTTATTCAGCAACAATTGTACTCTTCATTTTAATAAGTTATAAATTAATATTTTTATTTAATCCACGTTGAACGATTTTGAGAATGTTAAAAAAACTGATGATTCAACTTTATAGTCAGGCTCTGCCTATGAAACATCTTTGATTGATTATACTCATTACTATGGGGATACATTTATATAAATAAGCTCTATAAATATGATATATTTCATAGAGGACTAGCATTTGAAAACTACATGGAAGAATCCACATATGTGAATTCCGTACAAAATTGCATAACCTGTTTTCCTTTAATTTCTTGCCACTTTTTATATATGTTTTATTAAATGTACTATCTCCGTTTTGAAACAATTCACTTAAGTTATACTCTTCAGTATTTGGCGCGGGTAACCTAGTTTTGGGGGGGGGGGATTCTGACATCAGAATGTTTCGATGTTAATGTTGAATCAATTATCTATATCAAGAGTGGGCATTAAGTCGATCGCGATTGACCGCCAAGACATTTTATGGGGACCGCCTTTATTAAAAACTTTAACACATTTGAGGAACACCAATGCCAAATAAACTGGAGACTGGGTGTGCCGCAACACCTTGAAAAAGTTAGAAGTAGTCCGTATCCTGGAAAAATCTGTCCACGCCTGATCTATATATATTAGGTGAGCAGGTTGAACGGCGTAGTTGGTTAGGCTCTAGCCTTGTACTCCCCAGTTAGCGGGTTCGATCCCGGCCCTAGTCGTTTTAATTTTAATAACATCACATTTTAAAGCAATGCGAGGTCTATTGGTGACGGACTACGCAATTTTGATCTGAGAAATACTGCACCCAACTCTCCAAACTTTTACACTACGCCAATGTGGGGACTGTGAGTGTCAGCAAGTTTAACGACCATGACTACTCGGCAACGCTAGACGTGAGATCCTGACCATGACCACTTGGCTATCGTGGTTACATAATTCTAGAGGAAATGACTAGCGTAATACTCTCTTTTAGATGAAAAAAAATCGGAATATATTAAGACATTTTTTAATGCTTTAAAAAGAATATGAGCAAAATTCGTATGCTACCTACTTTGGCCCCGGGTCTGTAGCAGGTGCTAAATATCTTCGGTTACCTTTTATTTCTAAATGAACTGTTTGATTGGATTGCGATGTTATTGCTTAAGATGACGGTTACATCAGTCGGTCGATTTTGGGACTCCTAGTGAGTGATATAGAGCGAAGGTAACCATTTGTATTTTCCTTATTTTAGGATTGAAGATGATCTTTTATATAATGCCAGACTTAATTTTATTAAAATGCAGTTAGATCTAAAACATTGAATGACTCATTGTGCGGAATTTCGACACTTCAAATTGAAAGTTAGGGAAAACCATTTCTTTCATTTGAAATTGAAAACTTCATTGCATTGTTTCAGAACGGAGACATATAACGAAATTTGAAACTATATTCCTTATAGAACACTAGGATGCACATGCCTCTGTACATCTCCCAGTGGTTATTTTTCTGAACATATGTTTTTAGGATACACGCGGAGAAGATTATTTACGTTTTGTTGCGGGAAAAGAGATTTACAGATATCTATTAATTCTCTACTAAATATTGTTTTGTTTTCTCGATTTCAGATTTTAAGTATTTGATTTAAGGTAGATGACAGGACTAGCAATAGGAATTAGTTATAAGAGAACGAACGTTATAGAAAAACAATGACTGTTTGAGATGTACGGTGATATGTCCCAAAAAATAGTTTTTGTGTTTTTTCTCTCTTTCTTTCCCTGTTCTCTATAGTTTTCCATGACATACACAGTCTGCATCTCTTTTCATCGATTGTTATCAATAGAAAATTATAATTTCTGTTAGTGTTTATATATTTTTTTATAATCAAAATTTCTACCCGATACTGTTTTTTCGTTTTACTTTGCTAAAAAATTGTATGCTTTTTAAAATTGTCTAGAATATACAGTTGAAATATTGCACATTCATTTATGTGTTGTAATAGTTTTCCAGACTGATATTGTTATATATAAGAATACACATTATGAAGAAGTCATATATGTTTTATATTTACAGGTTGTGAGCTAGTTGTGATTGTAAGTTGTAATTTATATAAATATATTTTGGTATTAGAAAAACATTCCTGATCTATAACTCCCATGAAATCAGTTTTATGTTGTTTTTGTTTTGTTTCGACTTGAATAAGTATTTGTTTTGTGTGTAAATGACATTACGCAGTTACCCATGGTACTGTACCGAAGCATGATCTCATAAAATTATGGAAGGAAGTAGTCCTAACTATGAAGTTTATGAACAGATTGAAATAAAAGATTCACATAGATGTATTGTAGTTTTAACTAAATATATTTTTTGCTCGACTATTTAAACATGTTCATCTAAATTTAACTCTTCCTGAAGTTTGTTTTATCATCTTACTTTGCTTAATTTTGTATTTCCTCCGACTGACCTAGTTGTTGATTCCTTCCCTCATAATTCTTGTAATAATTATTTTTGTATAAGTAAAATACAGCTTAATGTTTGTAACACTGCTTTTCTGTTAAATGTTATTCAGACCTATGAATTCCTTTTTTATGTAAAGAAAACCAATTCCACAGTTTTAGAGGTAAAAAAAGGCTACTTTGATGCTTGTAAAGTAACATGTATACCGTTTCTTTCAATTTGTATGTATCTTCATATTTATTCGGGCAAAACCTCCCAGTGATTGCAGACTTAAAAAAAGACAAGATATGTGATTTGCTCCCTGGCTTCTTGCACTTAGTAACTCACTTTCTGGATGGCAGTTTCTGGAAAATAAAAGCGAAGATATTAAAAAGGAAGGAAAAAAAAGACTTTTTAAACACTCTCAGGATAAATAATAAAATGTCTTGTGTACTCCTAAGAATTCCCCTTACAAGTACTTAAATGTTCAAGTAAGTCATGAAAGACTCTTGGATATGCGTTTACTTGAATCGACTGAAGGATTCATGTATACTCTACAGCACGTATCATCTCTCTCTTAGTTATAAATTCTGACTCAAATGCTCTGTATGTAGATATCAGTCGGAGTTCCGCTTAGATTTAATCAATGTTGAGTTGGATTTATTTAAAAATTAGAGTTCCTTTAAAATAAAAAAACCTGATGCAGAAACGTCGTATATTTTCGACAAAATAATTTAATTTGTTAAAATTTGCGTATTCTTTGTTAGAAAAATGCCTGTAAAATATTTGATAGAACTACTAAAACTCAGTGGCACAACAACCCATGAGGATCAAGACCTACTGTTCTCATGACGTTGGGCACTGAGCAGACTTTCCGGTCAGTTGGTCAGTCTGACGCGAAACCCTTATTGTTCAGTTCCCAAGCAAGCTTGATACTACTTTATGGACCTACTGAAGAAGTAAAAACTGAGTCGACTTTGAACACGGACCTGTTGCGTGGAAGCGCGATATGCTACGACTTAGCAATTGGGCTACTAATGGAACACCCATGACAATTAGTTGCAATCTGAGCATTGGTTATCCTTTTCTCAAATGGTTAATGCATATGATGATTCTTTAATCACAAACCCTTTACATTGACTTATTTTTTTCAAATAATTGGTTGCATTCATATCAGGTTATTATGATGATTAAAGTCGAAAGCAAAAAAACTTAAGTGTGTAGAGTCCTTGCTGTAAATATAGTAGTCGGGCATTGTTTCTTTTGTATAACATTTCAGATTTCTTCATATACTGCATTGACAAATTCCAAACGGAACTGCTTCGACGTCAGTATATTTTACCCGTAAAATTTATTTAAAAAAAAAAAGAGTATTGTTTTTATTTTTGTTATTCCATTTGTGGGAGCTCACGATATCCTCGAGTCTTTCAGTGATTTTTTTTAAAGCCCATTCAGTTTTTTGGTGTGTTGCGGCCCTTTTCTGAGGAGTGCTTCCATTGCATTGTCACTTGTATATATGGTCATTATTCGTTACGAAATGTACATCTTTATATTGTTATTATTTATTTCTAAGGTATATCATCAACTTTCATACCGGAAGATCTATTAAAGAGGCTGTTTCCCGCTCCTCAGAAAAATACTCGTCTCTTTGTCGTTATTTCAGACTAATGAACTTGTTATGTTTACATTCTTATCGAATAAAATGCATATTTGCGCATTTTTGCAAAACGATCTTCAGTGTTCTTTCCATTCTTATCTAGGCTACATTACACACACACGCAGATGCAATCTACAAACTTGATATGCACCTAATTTTGTTTTTACACGATACATTCTTTTTCGAAGAAAACGTGTAAAATTACATACAGCCGAACCTCTATTTAATGAAGATACTAAATCACCCCAAAAAAATTTGATATATAGAAAATTAGTTGGAGATTCATCTTTCAATATACTTTATAGACCACATAAAACAAACCATAAACGCTATATATTATTATAAAATGTAATTATTCCCACTTTTTTTTCTAAATGAACCCCATGGTGCAGCAGCCCATGAGGCCTACTGCGTCCATCTCAGTATATGTGCCCTGAGGTGCATGAACAGATGTCCCAATCAGGTGGTCATTCGGATGCGAAATCCCAGTGTTAATTCCCAAGCAAGCTTGGTACTCGTATATCGACCCACTGAAGGGATGATTGGCTGAGTCGACCTTGCCTAGTCTGGGATTTGAACCTCGGAACTGTGGTGTGAAAGTGCGATGCACTACCCCTCAGCCACTGGGTTTTTGTAAATTAATATGTACTTATTTTATATACCTTAACCATCGAAAAGAAATGTGCAAGACAGAAAAGCATTGTCCAGAAATACATTGTATTTTCAACTATAAAAAAATAATTTGACATAAAATTTACAGAATTTTAATGACATTTCCTAATTTTAAAATTGTATTTTTTCATAACTAATATAATTTTAGCACATGCGTCTTTAAATTTAATTTCCGTAAAGCCTTAATTTTATTTGAAAAAAAAAATGTCCTCTCATAATAATTTTCCTATCTTTGCAACGCACCCCCAAAACCCTCTTCTAGCGTATTTTCTTTACACTGTAATCCACGTTGAATGGTTTCAAATCCTTTTCTCATACAAAAGTGCAGAAATATTTCAAAAACAGTTGGAAAAAATATCGTTAAATTGAATATACACTTCGCAATTTGGAGGGTATTTTACGAAGAAAATCGTAAAATGTTCTTGGTTTTAGGGTTAAGTTATCAAAATAGAGGTCCGACTGTGTATTTCATCTGTGGAAAAACATAAAAGTGGTTCTAGACCTAAGAAATTTCCAAATATGATACAATTTACTAGACGTCTTCAACCTGTGTTCAGCGGAACTTTGACAGGAGTTCCGCAGGTGATTACTATTTGCTTACTCAATGTCCCAAAATTATAAAAGTTAAAATTTTACTAAAAAAGCTAGAATTCTTAAGGCAGTTTTGCTTTTAATAATAAATATAAATAAAGACGAGTATATATATAAAAAAGGAAAACATACAGAAATATAAATTGAATGCTGAACTTAAAATAAGTGCCAATAATAACAATAGAGCCCGACTTTGAACTAGTCCAAAACAAAGTACGGATATCTATCATTAAAGCTGAAAATTTTATTAATACATAAAAAAAGTTTTTCAAAATAAAGCTACTTGCTTTTATTATAATATAAAAGAATATTTTAAAGAATAATATAAAGAAGCTTTTTGATTGAAGAATAAAAATAAAAAAAAAACGCATTTTAAAACAAATCTGAAGTCAAAATCAAAAATTTTATGTTGCAAATTTGTGCAGAATCTCCACAGCTATAAACATTTTAATTCAATATGAACAATGTATGCGGAAACCAACGTGAAAACAAATTGGACCCTATACATACAATGTAACTGCAAATAATTTCGATGAACCTAGATTTGGACAATTTGTAAAAAAACAAGCACATCAGAAAAGAGTAATAATATAAATTATTTATAAATATTTTATTTTTTTAAGAAAACCATAACAATATTATAGCTACATTTATTTTACATTTTACAGCATTCGTAACAGATTTTAAATTCAGAATTATACTTTTTTTACCTATCATGACTGGTTTTGCTCAATGTGAAAGTACCTCAACTACACAAGGAACACATTTTCAAACAGAAAAATGTATCAATGTTTGTATCTAGTTATTTGTAAAAAGTAGTGACCTTGTCGATTTAAATTATAACTTTTGAGAAAAACACAAAACATACTCCAATTTCAAGATACTTTGAATATTTTGAGGCTAAGCCCGAGTAAAACAAATAAATATGAAAAATTTAAGATGAACTTATGGTCTCCATATGCACCGGATAAGTTAGCACACGGGTGCCCAACCATTTTGGGAAGAGTGCCACTATTTGGTAGAAAAATAATTAAACGTTCCACTTGAAACAAACAAAAAGTAAAACATTATTTATAAGCTCTTTATGGGATTTTTACACACATAGCACATTTTTTAATACAAAGTAGTCTAAATTTAAAAATAATAAATAAGACGAAAGGGCAAACTTGGATTTTATTGTTAATAAATTTTTTACAAATTCAGTCAATTAGGTCAGGTATAAAACCAAAAATAAATGATTCAAGTTACTCATTTAAAACAATTGTTAAACGCCCAGTATTTACTTCAAATGACTTTTAAATTATTTTTTATTTTTATCAAGAAAATTTTTATTTTTATTTTTATTAGGATTACCTCTTACAGATGCCTACAAACTTGGGTTGTTACAGGTGCATATCAGCTAGTTTGAGTGATATTTATTTTATTATGTTCATAGCAGAAAACATTTGTTCACAAACATATTATGAGGGTGTTTTTGTTTGAGACAACCCCACTTGAATAAAATTGTAAAAAATGGTTATTTATTATTTTTCCTAGAATTTTCCTCGCGTGGCACTGTTACAACTCCACCGTACCACACTGCGTGCCGTGGCTTGGCCACCCTTGAGTAAGCAGAACGAATTGATTTATGTACGCCTCCCATCCAGTGACACTGACTGCTGTGCCTGCTTCGAAGGCATAGATGTTAGTAAATATATATATATAGCACCTGCAGGGGGGGGGGTACTCTAAATACTCGTCCAGCCGCAAGTCTTCTCGTGAGAAAGAAAGAAATGGGGGAGACTCCCAGGGTGTTTCTCTCTCAAGATTGGGGCGGAACCTAACCAAGTTGTACTGTCGCCTCTATGATGCTCAACGCTACGGTTAACGACAGGCATTAATCTAGCCCCATTGTCACGATGGATTTTGTGCGTCTCCATCGAATGTTACTCTCGATCAGGTTGAATGTCTACTACTCTAGTATCATCTCAATACGCCGCCAAAAATATTTTGATTTTGGGAACAAAAAAAAACAGTAATTATTAAATTGAATCAATAATTAGAATTAATTAGCAAAACAAATCGGTTCTAACGAATAATTAAATTTTATGGTCTATATACATAGGCTTCGGGGGAAAGAATCAAGGATTATGGGAGTTCTGGATTCGAAGACTCCCCCCCCCCCTCTTTATATGTATGCATCTCTGAGTGGGATAAATAGTAACCCCTATATGTGCTTATAAAATGACCTTTAAAAATTCGCAAAGATTCCAAAAGTAAACAATATTTCTCTTGAACATGTAAAGTGAAAACTCATTTAGCACAGGAAACAAAATATGTTGCACATTTTTACACACGGAAAAATAAATTGATCCTAATAAAAACGTGTAGTTTGCTCTTTTCAGAAAGCAGAATATAATGTTAAAATTGGAGCACTCTTTATCTGAAAATCTGGACTGATTTGGGATCTCATTCTGTTACATTACACGAAGTATAACCAGTGAAAAAGATTAATATTTAGGAAACAGAATTGGAGTCAAATTTAGTTTAAGAGAAGGGAAAACTCCCTCAAATTAAGGAAATAATGTCCGAAAGTTTGTAGCTGAAGTAATTTTTCATACCATAGACACAAAACATTCGATTGAAAATAAACGGCAGCCCATACGGAAAACTCTCAATAAAATATAATTTACATAAAAATGTTTTTTGCCAAATGAGTCTAACTATTCAAGATATCATCAACTACCTATCAAATGTAACCAGACTCCTCGTAACTCCGCACGCGTTATTTCACTTGGTCGTCTTGAATGTCTCGTCTCAATGAAATTTAAAGTTATTTTCCCATTTTTATTAATTGAATTTTCGTTAAAATGTTACAAATTTCGAAAAATTACTTCTGTTTGATTGCTAGGTAAATAAAATTACTTTGATGATAGAAGATACAAACTACATGCATTGGCACCTTATGTGCATTTATTATTATTTTTTCTTTCAAATGAAATTGAAAAGCTTACGTTAAATTTAAGGTAGGATCTTTAAAATGTGAATATTTCGATTGACTGACTCATCATAAAAATTTATATTATTTTGAACATTTGACAAATTTTTTGGTAATCCTTGACTAAATTTATATAAAATAAGTAATTAAATGTGTTTAAAAAATTTTTTCGAAGTAAAATTAAAGCGATACTTTCAAAAATATAAATCTTAAGATAATGTATTGCAGCATAGAACGCGTAATTTTAATATTTATCGTATTTCTGCTGAAATAAAATTTCATGCAATTGTTTTAATCCGAAAATAATTTAGAGGAGACATTAAACGGAGATGAATTAATAATATGCATAATAATTTGTACATCGGGATTTTCAAACCCATGTAGTAGAAAATTTGCTCAATTTAACTGGTATTGTTCAAATTCAATTGAAAAAAGCTAAAATAAGTAAATGAATAGTAGGATTATACACCTCAGGATTTTAAAAAATTCAAATTTCTACATTCGAAAAAAATGCACAGATATTTATTCGGAAAAAAAATATAGTTAATCAGATTAAATAATTTTGCTCCAAAAACGACATAAGTAATTAAAACTCGTCTCTACCGTTTTTCATAACACAAAATTTAAATTTTTTCTGTACACATTTTAATTCACTCATATTAGACAAATTTAAGTTTAAAATTCAAAATAGGTTCCTCACTTTTTATTTCAAACCGACTTAGAATTTATGAATCGTTATTGCTAAAAATCGTTTTCATAGATGTCAATAATTATCCATATCTCGCATTATATTTATATATACGGAATTTGAAAACTTCACATTTCTTATAATTGTTCTGTCAAAGCCTGTTTACCACGTTTGAAAGCCAGAAATTTTCAAACATTTATTTAAAGATATACATTTTTACATTGATCACATGTTCTCGGAATTAGTATTAAGAACAAGAATATGAAAAACACAAATGTTTAACGTAATTGCCATTCTTATTTTGATAAAACATCATTAATACTGCACAATTTCTACTTTCTGAGAATAGAGTATTAGTATTCGGTGGATCAGTGTTAAGAGGTTAAACCGCAAATTAATAAACAACTAAAAAGTGGGGTTTTAATAAAAACTACGCTTTCGGAAATCATCAAATACGATGTGATTGTATAAAGCAGTGCCTTTTTGAGTTTGTTTATTTATTTTTGAAGTTTCTTATCGAGTTATTTAGTGCTTTATTATTACTATGCAAAAATAAATATAATTGAAGCTAAAATATATCATAATCAAGTATTAAATTTGTAAAACGAAAGACATAATTGCATAGCAATTGTTCACCTTTAGAAATTTTGTTTCAACAAATTAAGAGTCATTTGGAATGAAATATTAATTACTTACTCTAATCCAAACCCGCACAAAATTTTAAACATTTTTAATAATAAAAAATAAAAAAAAAACTATTTGAATTATTTTTTTACAAAATATATATTTATAATTTTGTGTGAATTTTTCCAAATTATTTAGTGTTAATTTTCTGAAATGTTTCCTAAGGAGTTTTCGAATGAAAAATGTATAAGGAAGGTTATATGATGAAAATTAAAAAAAAGAAGATAACGAGTATTTGAGATTTTAATAAATAGCGAAACATTCTTTTGAATGAACGTTGTGAAAGTAGCAACAGCTACACACGCGTCTGAACATAATACAAAATCAGAATTTTTGTTGTGCATTATAATCTTCTATAAGCTAGAAATCCTTTTTATTTTCAAAGACAGAAAAATAAAATACTTTTGAAAACCAAAATTCAAGAATTTTTTTGTAACTCTCATTTGTTTGACTCCTAGTTCAGAATGTCTCAGAAAAGAATTCCTGAATACAAATTAAATTTATTGCTGTAATTACGCACTATAATTGTATTTAATCGTAAATTCTTTAAATAATAAAAAAATAAAATAAATAATAAAAATAATCGTTATTATTTGATGAAAAAATTTATATATATATATAATCTCCAGTTGTTAAATTCTAGATTTTCGAGAGGAAATCGAATTTTGGCTTTGTCCTTCAGTTGCCTGTTTTCACACAATTGACACTCAATACATGGTGGATGCATGGGACTGGTTTGAATTAACAAACAAGTCATTTTACAGAACAATTTACACGAATATTATAAATAAAGAGGAAATATTTTTAATCAATGTTTCTCTATCAGAGAGATCTCACCAGGGTTCTAAATTACGCTGTGAATAACTTCTCGCCCATTTGATTGGATTGACATAAAAAGTCTCGTAACAATCTGTGTGATATCAATTCAAGTGAGGGCTCTCTTACGATGACATGAGTAGGATATTAAAGATATTCGCTGATTTAAAAAAAAAATTAATCCATTTGTATATGCATTAGAAACCAAACAAAAAACACATTGGATTGTCCGAAAACTAAAATGATGTTTTTTTCTCCAACCAGAAATCATGAAAGTGACCATTTTAATTCTGGATTTATTTCAATTCCTTTTTCGCATAACACTGAGAAAATTTCGTCTTCACTCAAGTTCATGATGAATCCCAAAACTTGTGACGTTATTTATTTCTCCAACTGTGACAGGCGAACTGGTTAATTATGCCTGCCCATTTCCATTTTCTAAAAATTGCGGGATTCCCCTACTAAAAATCGAACGGCACACCCTGTACACGTAGGGGGACATTGTCGAACGAGGAGGGAGGGGATGAGCGATTGGAACACACGTGACGTGTAGCAGCATCTCAGAGGGTGGTGTCTAGATATCTTGGTCTGTCAGCAACCGAAGATGGACTGACAGTTGCGGGTGAGGGAAGACGCGCAGGCTCTGCGGTCAATCCATCATAATCACCGTTTGACAAGAACAAAGGAAAAATAAGGCAGCTTTGCGTGGGACGGTATTTTGAAATTCTTGGGATAGGCTAACAAACACGCGATAAGGCAATTAATGTTCAATTGCTGGAGATGGATTTCATGTACGGACAACCCTGTCGCTGTAATGCGAACATGACGTGTTCATTGAGATTAGAAATAAGGTCCCTCTTCCTTTTCTGGACCTTTTCGGTTTTGTTTATTTACTCTTTTGCCTTTTTGAAAAGTTTTTTCTCCCTCTCTTTCAACTTCGAGTTTTTGGCAGGAGAAATAAGGTTGTCAAAATTTTTTGCTGGTCGAAACGAGATTCGGTTGGTTTGGTTTTGGTTAAGAGTAGATTATCTGCTATTGGTGTGTGTCAATTAAGAAGGAAATGCTGGGGGAACAAGTGATTCGTGTGTGATAAATGTCTTCCGGAAGGGGTATAAATGATATTTCTTTTTTTCCTCTTTTTGATAAGATTAAGGTAAATTAAACAGTATTCATTCTTCAATTCAAATGAAGAAGGATTACCGAGAAAAATGACAAGTAAGGTTTTTACAATAACCAATCCATTATAAGTGTAAGTTTAAATTTATGTGTATCCTGTTTTGCTAATTTGCCTTGTAAATTTCGGTTGGTGAAGTCTTTTCAACTTAAAAAGTTTTAATGAATGAGTATATATATATGTATATATATATATTATTTATGTATACACTTGAGATTTTCCTTATCTAAAACAGAGACGGGCATTCTGCGACCTGAAAACTAAGTGTGGGGTCCTAGAATATCAATTGAGGTCCGATATCAAATTTCGCACGCCTATTTTTTCCTTCACATGTATTTTCTTCTTTTTTTTTTCAAATTGTCGCAAAATGTCTTAATTGAGAATAAAGTCAACGACAAAGTTACAATTTTATCACGCTACGATTAAAAATTTGTTTAATAGGTGAATCAAATAATTTATTCCATTAATTTCACTGTATTTTTTTATATTCATTACAAGCAAATATATAAGATTTATAGCATTTTATGTTAATATATATTTCGCTCTAATTTTCCGTTACTTCATTTCGTAAGCACGATTAGCCTGCTTTGTCGATCCTACTTTTTCCGACGCGCGCGCCGCGCGCGATTTCATATTTTCCAAAGTTTTCCTCTTTTTTTAAATATAAATATACAAAAAACAAAAAGGAACTACATTTCTCCAATCGAGGTTGATTTTTATCTTACCTCTTGAAAGCTATTTAAAGCAAAATAATTCCTCTTGTGTAAGTCTTAAGATCTTCCTAAGCACAATGTACTAAAGAAATCTTAGGAATTATGGTTAGATATAAGAGAACATACGTCGTCTAATTTATTAGATCACTAAATTTATTAGTTTCCAAAATTGTAGGTAGTTTAATCTTCTAAACTTGATAAGAAGTGAATAATTTGGACGATGATTTATCTCAATATGTTTAAAACATTGCCACTTTTAAATATGTTTAATGAATATTTTACCATTGTATTCTTAGTAAGGAAGTAGTTAATTATAGAGGCTTCATTGCATTAGAAATATGAGAATATTTTCTTTTAAGTTTTACAAGTCTTGTTTTTTCTAATCAAGAAGATAAAATTGTTAATAATAATAAAACTCTTAACTTAAGAATTATAATATTTTGAATGAAATCTGTTAAAGTAAATACATGTTTCCAGATACATATCAAATACCGGTTAATTATATTCATTTAGAAAGTTGATGTTATATAAAACCTTTTCTGAATTTAGAATTAATTGTGAATAAATTTTTCACTCTTCCCCTATAACTGAAATTTTTCAACAAAAAAGAAAAGAAAAAAGATTAATGTAAATAATTAATTGCACCCAAATTGAAAATGCGAGAAAAACTTCAAAAGTTTTTAAGCAGAGGATTTTTTTAAACAGGACTGTTAGATACAGTTAACTTGACAGTTAAAGATGTTTAGAGCTTTTCAGTAAGAAGCGCAATAGCAAATATATGTTAATACATTTTAAAAAAAATACATACATTATTTGTTATCTCATAAAATAATTTATGTATTGTTAAAAATTACCTTATATATATATATACATGTTATACATTTTAAATTATATGTAGGGGAGACCGGGGCAAGATGACGACCATAACAGTTTTTTGTTGTTTATTAAATTATTTTTAAGGGTAGTATAATCAATTTTACATGAATTGTTAGAGTAGCCCTTTGTAGTATTAAAATATATTACCATTTAATTTTTCTAATAAAAGAAGTAAAGTATAATTTTATTTTTTCATAACCTTAACAAATCGTCATCTTGCTCCAGTACCGGGGCAAGATGACTTTTGCCTTGGGGCAAGATGGCGACCCTGAAAAAAGTTGAACATATTTTATCTTTTGAATGTGTTAAATGGTTTAACAAATGATAACTGTGTTTTTACATCTTACAAAGTATCAAACTAATATTAATGCATTGTAACGTAATGTTGAAGTGTTTAGTTGTGTACCTAACAATAGTCACAAATAAAAATGCCATTTTTATAATTGGAACATTCCTCATGCCAACACTCTTGGCATTTACAGCACTGGATCCATTCTTCTGTTGGAGGGTTCCTCTTCACAAGCAGGACATCTTATAACAGCGTCCTTTGAAGTTGATACAACTGGAATGTTTGGCCTGGATTTTATAGACTTAGGCCTACAGGAACAGTTTGAGTTTTTTTTCTCCCTTTTTAGCTTCACGAGCTATTTTTCTCTATTTTTTTTAAAACTTTCTATTATTCCTTCTGCTTTTCCCTTTGTTCTAACATTTCTTTGATGGGTGTGCTTGTAAGAATGCTAGAGATCAGTTTTTTGCTTTTTCTTTTTTTCCCCTCACATTATGTTGTCTTAGGCAATGGTTTGAAATTAAAAACACTAACAGGCTTCTTTGGTGCATCGGAATCAGTATTTGCCTAAAGTTCTGGTTTTTCTGGGGGGGGGGGGGGTTATATGTTGGTTTTCTATTACCGGAGTCTGAGGATTAGCACTATTATTCTCCGTTTCATCGCCAACAGCAGCATGGTTAGTAGTTTTTACCGCAGCATAGTCATGTTCGCTAAACACAAGAGGATTATGAGGTTCGATCCCATATTCTTTAAACCCTTTCAACGGCATTTCCAACTGTAGCTGATTTGAAGTAAGTGATGCTCAAAACCTCAACAATATTTTTGTCTGTAATAGTTTGCTCTGGATGAGTGACTTTAAAGTTGTCACATGGTTGGCGAAAGTGCGTTTTTAACTGGTCGAAAAATTACACAAGGGTCTGGAGTCGATGTGATGTGTGCGACGGCAACCCAACCTGATTGTTGCGCCTTCTAGCTCCCGCTATGCAAAGCGAGCTTGTAAACAAAAGGAGACTGGAGTTGTTGACAAGAAACTGAACGGTAACAAGACACTGAACAGAAGTAGAACGAAGCGAGGCGAGCGGAATGCGTTATGTAGCGGTTTTTGTAAAAAGTAGATTAGTTTTAAAATTATATTGTAAAAATAAATGTTAGTTGCTTATCATAAAAGAAGCCTCTTTGATGTCAAATGCATGAGAGCCTCTCATTTTATTAATAACGATCACATGGATCAAGTAAGAATACCACAATATGGCGCCCCTGGGTGGGCGGCTTGATTGGAACGGCAACAAAGAAGCGAAGAGGTAGGCAAAGATTTATTATTTTCCCTTTTGAAGATATTAATGCATGGAAATTTGATTTTGTTTTGGATATTTGAATGATCAATTTTTGCATTGAATGTACTGAATATACAGTTTAGAAGATTTAAATAATTAAGATAGTAGAAATGGAAATAATAAAGAGAAACAAACCGCTCAAAGAGCTTCGTTTACAAAAGCGTATAATAAGTTAGAAAGCGCATTAACGGACGATAGCGTCGAATATGACGAAATTGAAATGTGCTTAGAATTGTTTAAGCAAAAAGCAGACTCTTTAGAAACAATTCATAACGGTTATTTAGATGGCTTAGAAACTGATGATGTTTTTCACTCTGCAATATAAGATAGCCTGCAAAGTTATTTGAGTTTTGTGATTGTCAAAAATCAACAGAGTAGGGGGAATTCTTTGCTTGTTTTCACATGAAGATAAAAGTGCTTCAAAAAAGAGAAAAATGTGCCATCATTGTTCCAGCCCTTATCACTACAGTTGCCTACAGTTCCTGGTGAGGCTCTTTCTACAAGTTCAGAAAGCATTCGTTTTCTCGCAAAAAATCAGAAAAGGTGGCAGGTAAAAGCCAGTAGCTCTAAAGCAACAAATTATTGCTACATACTTTCCTCTTGGGGGGGGGGCTTAGCGGATGGCAAAAATGTCTTCCTCTGGTCACCCCCTTTCGAATAAAACCTTTCCCGATCCGATGCACCCCTTAGCACCAGAAGAGATGGAAGCGCAAGGTCGCGCGGACATACACACAGACAAACAAGTGTTCACAGGATTTAATAGAATGGTCAACAATAAATAGTAAGTTTAATAAATTCCGAAACACGGGGCAAGATGACGAGCTCGTCATCTTGCCCCAGAATGTCTGTTTAAAGATATTCGTTCTGATTACCATGGAGGAAGGCAATTAATTGTCATTTATTCATGGTAATAGGTAGTATTTAAACCAAGTTACTCATAAATATTAAAGAGAAACGTTATATCTTACCTGTATCTGTAGCAGAGCTTATTTACACATGCATAAAAGTTATATCGCGACATCAAAAAACAATCAAAGCTTCACAACTAACACAAAAAGGGCGATTTCAGTGTGTCCATATTAATGTTTAACGAAAGGCCAAAAGGAGAGCCAGTAGTGTTCATTTGATGCTGCTACCTAGTGGAATACGGAAAAATTAAGACATTCGTAATCTTACCCGGTCTCCCCTATATAATTCTGAATCACAAGTATGACAATTAATTGTCAAGTTCCTAATTTGAGAAATCTTTCAATTGATTTTGCTGCTCATTACTCATATATTATAAGTTAACATTTAACAAGAAACGGAATATTTGGCGATTTAAAAAATATTGTACATTAAAATTATTCATTTTTTCCCAAAATAAGTACTTAAAAATTGCCGTTTAAATAAATACAAGTAAAATTTTGATACTGGGAGTGTTAGATTTTTCTGAGGATAATTGAGATTTTAGAATATGAAAATCAAATCATATACTTTAAATAAAAGTGATGTAACAGAACTTTGAACTTGTACGTACAGTAAGGAAACTAAAGTATTTGAAATCATCAAAATTTGAACAGTATTGATTCTGAAGTGGTGCGCTTATCCGATAGGTCAGATCCCGGGACCTTTGGGTCCGAAACCGAGTAACTTAACCACTACACCAAAATGATCACCATGGTATGGAGGTCGTTACTAGCTTACATAGATGGAATCACTACAATTCTTTTAATGCATATTATTAGACAGTGATTCACAAATTAAATTTCTTTTCAGATTTTAAGCTGATCATTTCGCTCTTAAGGGATTTCCCCCCCTCAAAGAACAAAATAGAAATATACTTTGATACAGTTTTAACAATCTGCATTATTAGAAAAGACAAGACACACACTATGAAAATTCTGATTGAATGAAGAATCTCTGCTGTTATTTTAAGTAATGAGTCATAGAACATGGAAAGGGAAACTTCATGAGAGGTTTTATCTGTTGAAATTCTCTATAATTACAAGTTGGTTAAATGTAATTTAAAAATAAGTACCTGTTTTGAATTTCCAAAAACATTTTGAGGTATCACAACAAAAGCTCTAGAGCATGACATTATTTTAGACTTACCTATCGAACATTTAATTGCCACATGAACACTTTAAGAAATAACTCTGTCCCTTAAAGAATTTAAAAATAATACTTTACTTGAATTTCTTTAAAAATAATTGAAAAGCACACAACACATCGATCAGACCATTTAAAGACATTTAGAGTTACTTAAAGTATTCAAAATCAATTGATGAATTTTAATTAAGTGAAAGAGAAAAAATTTATAATGAAAGGAAAATCAACCTATAATAACACTTGTCTTATTATTATTCACAGTGTTTCGATTTTAAGTACATAAAAGAAAAATAATCTCTCTTGCAACTATCAAATAAAGAAAATATATCAACATAAAAAAGGGTATTTTATCATTACATACTAAAATATTTTATGTACATGATTATAAATGAGATGACGTAGTAAAATGTATAGGAGGTTTAAGAACCAAAATTATGAGCGATCCAGTAACACTTTTTCCTCAGATGAAAAAAAGAAAAAGAAAAAAACTCGAAATTTAACGTTGAGGTTCCAATTTTTAAATGTGACCCCGCAGTAACATAGTGTCATGGTCACGAACTCGTGCCTGACGCTGTCGAGTAGCGAGTTCAAATCCCGATGCCATTGAAGAACCTTTGTGTAGAAGAGTGCATGCGCGTTAAATCTGCCGTAGATCAAAGTTCTCACGTTGACGTAGTGTTAATGATAGGGGGTAAAGGGGCACTTCAGATGTTGTCTTCCTTGTGACTTGACCAAGGTGGAAAATTATGAGGTCCGTCGCCAATAGCCTTCGTATTGTCTTAAGTGCGATACTAATAACCCTTACCAATCTTGAATCAAATTGGGTTTTTTTTTTTCAATAATCTAAGTAAGACCTGCTATTACCCCCCATCTCTTATGTGAATTAAGAGTGAACTATTTTACCTCCAATGAATAATATCCTATCCTATAATTCATGTATAATTTTTATTTTATCTAAAAGACACTTTCTCAAAGTTACACACAAATGAAAGTATACTTATGCTTAACTCTTCTATTTGATTTAATTTATCAGTTCATTTAATTTAGAAATCAGCCTCTTGTTAGGGTCAGAGTTATATTAGCGTCACCCTATAAAGTTGCACGAGGTCTGTTGGTGACGGACCTTGTAAGTTTGTACCATAGTCAAGTGACAAGGACAACACCTAAGCTGGCACATCCCCTCCCCTAATTTCCACACCACACTAACGGGAGGACGTTTGAGCCTCGAAAGATTTAACTTGCAATGGCCTCCTCTACATGGTGAATCTTCAGAGGCACGATGCTCTAACTCGTGACACTCCAGCCATGAGTCGGTAACCTTGACCACTAGACTACCGCGGCCGATGTTATTTTGCTGAATTTGTCATTTTCCCAAAAAGTGTCTGATTGAAAACTTTGATACCCAAACAAACATTCGATAAATCCACTTATAACACATTTATAACCATTTTCTTAGAATCCCTGGGCGCTTAACTACTTAGAAAAGAAGAAAGAACATTAACAGAGAACACTGATTTCCTCGAGAAATTTGTGAACATAGAATTAGAACGTTCCTTCAACCGTTTCCAGTCAATTGGACAGATCTAAACGGTGAATTTTAAAAGATAAGAAGCCATTTTTATCTACACGTAATCATCTCTGTCTCCCCAAATAGTGCTTTAGACTGTTTACTTTGTCTGAATGCAGATAAATAAACTGAAAAAAAAAACAAACCTTTCCATTTGTACACCAAAGGAAGCCGTCGTTTACCGAATCATTTTCTTATTGACGTAACGTAAGTGTAAAAAGAATTCGAACACCTTCCCGTGTTTGTTCTTAGATGTTCTCCTCAAATACTATTGACTCAGTCTTGTTGGAATATTCGATAATTATTTCGTTGTTTACAGGAAGACATTTAGGAATTCTTGAAAATTAGCTGTTATCGAACCATCTCGAAATTAAAACTTCTAATTTTATCAAAGGGCTTTTTCTGTAGTAAAATTTATATTATTGTAAATCAACCGTAGTCTTTGACCATTCCAAAAACTCACGATTGTGCAACATTATTCAATCAGGCTAGTCAACAAATTTATATTTTACACTATTTTCTTAAAATACGAGTAGTTTCGTATAAACGCCTATAAATTAGGAGCAAAGTACAAGATGAAGACATTTTTTTAAGTAAAAAATTTCTGACTAATGCGGAAAGCGATGTTGTGCCTACTTTATTAAATTAAATTATATATTGTATTTTTGCAGAGGAAGACTTTTCTGTTCAAAATAACTGTTGTATTTTTTTACACAATACGATATATATTCACATTATTCATGCTGAAAAACAAAATTCAAATTCAAAGCACGTTTTCCCATACGAGGCAAATGAAAAAAAAAATTATTCCTGAAATTATAAGAAAGATCTTTGTTTTGTCACACTGTAACTTTAAAACTTACACAAACACTTAAAAAATGTGCAGTTTTTCCGCTAAAAACTTAAAATTAAAAACTGGCACTGGAATATGAGGTGAAATATCAATTATTTTATGCATAGAACAAATAGATTAAAAAGGGTCTCAGAGGTGTTTATTTTCTCTCAAGGCTGAAATTATAAGTAATTTTCAAATAGAATAATTTTTTTGAAATTAAAATTAAATAACTTGAACCTTGTACACATTATTTATAAGAGAATGAGGTTTCAAAAAAACATTAAATGTTTAAATATAGTCATAATTTTAAAAATTATAAGCATATGAAAATAAGAAACAGTTCTGTAATAAATATTAAGCAATTTTTACGTTGTGCATGCTATTTTCTAAAATAGTAGCCTTTGATGTATAAAAATTTGTAGAACTATAGCATGTATCATACTCTTTAAACTCTACTAATTTTAGTATTACATATCTTTTTTATTTCAAAATATTTAAAAAAACATTAAAATTTAAAACTATTTTTAAAAAGTATTTTTTTTTATTTTTTAAACAATCTAATTTATCATTTTATTTATATAAAATAGCTACAGTGTAATGAATGAAACATTTAAATTCATAAATCAACTTATTGCTAGTAATCAGAGCTACGATTTAAATTTTTCTTATTTCATCAGCTTGTAATTTTAAAATTATGATTATATTTTAAACATTTTACACATTTTTGAAGCCGTATTCCTTTATAAATAATGTGTAAAAGATTCGAATTAATTTAATTTTAGTTTCTATTTAAAAACTGTTTATTTTTTCAGCCCTCGAGATAAAGTGAACACCCCTGAGACCCCTTTAGTAAAATAGACATTATTATTTGGAATGTGCTACTTTCTCTACATTGGAGTAGAATCAGAATACGAATTAATGCTAAATTTGTTAGAGGAAGAAATCAGAATATTATACAAAAAATTATACAAATATTTTTTTTATCAGAATAAAAATAGTTTAGTATGTTTGCGTTTTTTTTACTAAAAACATATTAAGTAAAAAAATCCTTAAATATTCGCAACATTTTTGTGATCATTGAAATAAGTGCTACAGATATACCATAAAATATTCTGAAATAAGTATTAGTATCGCATGAAAATGAACAATCTAATTCATTTTCTCAATAAAAAAATACTTCGCAAATTCCTCAGTTTTTGAGATATAATTCTACTTTTCACTAGCTTTTTGTTTCACATAGCACAAACAATCATTTTAACATAACTGAACGATAATGCTGTCAAGTGATATTGCTTCGATCTTTGTATATGCTTTTTTCTATGCGATTGGAATCAAAAGGTTAAAAAAAGCCATAATGTTTCAATATTTAGAATCATTAATTTAGATAAAACATTACTACTTTCCACAAATATTAAATCCTTTCTTGTTTTTTAAAATTTCCACGCAATTCATTACTCTTCTCTTGCGTAGAAGTTTGGTTGTTGGGGTGAGAAAGTTTGGAGAGGGCTGTGAAGCTCAGATGTTGTCCTCTTGACTTGATCGCGTTCAGAATTATGAGGTCCGACGCCAGTAGCCCTCGAATTGCTTCGAAGGGTGAAGTTAAAGAACAACGAATCAATCCATCAAGCAAGCAGACGCTGTATATCGTCTACTTTATCAACAATTGTTACTAAATGAAAATTAAAAAAGGATTACCTGATCTTTTATTAAAATTAAATATGTTTCTCAGAAACTCAAAAAGAAAAAAAAACCATAGGAGGTTTTGAAATATTTAAATAAACCAAATTATTATACCACACGTGCCAGTTTTATTCTAGTCTCAATCTTGAAAATTTAAAACTTTTAATATTCAGTTTTACTCTGTAACACATAAAGTTAAAAGATAAATAAGTAGCTACTACAGCTCTCTTAGGAGATGAAATATGTAGAAGAAAAATAAATTTATTCGAATGTAGGATTGAGTAGAATAGTAATTCTCATGATATTCTCTAGGTCAAGGACCGGTAGGGTGGGAATCTTAAATAAGCCATAAAAAGGTCACTTATATTTTTGTCTCAGAATTTTTTTTCATTCAATTGTTTTCAATGAAAAAAGTCTCAAGTGCAATGGGTCTTATCAAAATTAAACACTCTTCATTTCTTGCACAAGTTTGTCGCTGTTACATAGCCAAAAGCGACCGTAATATTGTGAGAAGTACATTTTCAACCTTAAAAAAAAGTATTATTTCAGTTTTAAAATATTCTGTTTAGTTCATTTTAATTTCAGTTCTTAACTAAACTTATGACTATCTTTTAATATTTTTGTTAGTATTTATTATTT
>BMAO01025912.1:0-21073 GCA_019973975.1 Trichonephila clavata | reverse complement strand
CATCAAAAACAACGAAATGAAAAAATGAATAGTCCTTTCGATAATTAACGGTGAGAATTTTTGTATTTATTTTTTTAGAAAATGGATTTAAAATAATAGATATTTTACGAAACTAAAGCAATTTTTAATTTTTTTTATTATTATTTATAGATAATGGAATTAAATTAGTATATTTTTTTTAAAATAAAAGGAATGTTTCTATTATTTCCTTATTAAATTAATTATTTGTTAATAAAAAGTATATCGCCTATTATTTTGGATAAAAATACGTTCTAGAGACCTTTTTAAGCTAACTGTAAGTAGCGATTGATTGATTAATGAAAACCTGAAAATTATTTAATTATTTTAGATTCCTAGAAATTATCTATTATTAAAAAATGATGACTTTTTTTTACTCAAGCATCAAAATAGTTTTCTTTTTATTGTTTAAATTTATTATTTTTTTACTAAAGCAATATTGTTTTTGATATGTCATGAATAGAAACTTGAAGAGAAATCTTATATCTGAGGGGAGAGTCAGGGGGAAAATAGTTCTACACTCAAAAAAGCCACTGTAACACCGTGCTGTAGAAAGAGAACTGAAACCTGTTTGACATTAGTAAGATCTGGAAAATATTTTTTTTTTCGAAAAAGGGAATTGTAGTGACGTTAATATAAAGGAATCACACACATACCAGGAACTTTGATAAAGGAAGGTGAATTTCCATGGCAGTATGTTATGCATTCGAAACAAATTTTAATAAAACACTCAAAATACTTAAAACAATCATTTAATAATTTCTTCTTTTATAAAGATAATTGCATGACACATTTTCCCCGTGTGTCGAATATTTCAAAAAATCCTCACAATTTTACTTTAATATTTAAAATAGTAGTGAAATTTTGAAATTTGAAAATTTTCTACTTTTTTGTCTTTTTTCAACATACAACTATATTTAAAAAGGCTACATTTCACCCTGTTTGTCTATTCGAGAATTTTGGTGACGGACCTCGAAATTTTCAACTATTCTCAAGTGATGAGGACGACACCTGAGCTTTCACCCATCTTTAATAATTACCACACCACACCAACGCAAGAACAAATTTCGAAAAAGGGAGTTTTTATGACATAGTTAAAGAAATCACTCACATCGCACGCACACACACACAGGTGCTATCGGCCTGAGGGAAACACGAAATTTCCATGGGGATGAAGTTATTCACTCGGGAAAACGAAAGAATTGGAAAGTGAGTGGGTGATTTTTAAATTCGCACTGTTTGCCTATTCGAGGGTTTTGGGTGACGGACCTCGAAATTTTCAACCATGCTCAAGTGACGAGGACGACACCTGAGCTTTCACCCATCTTTAATAATTACCACACCACAACAACGCAAGAACAAATTTCGAAAAAGGGAGTTTTTATGACATTGTTAAAGAAATCACTCACATCGCACGCACACACACAGGTGCTATCGGCCTGAGGGAAACACGAAATTTCCATGAGGGTGAAGTTATTCACTCGGTAAAAGCCCGTGCAACGCCGGGCTAAGCGGAGAGGAAAGAAACAAAGAAATAAAAGTAATTTCGGAAAATAATATTGGAAGTGCTGAATTTGTGAAGATTGAGTGAATATTAACGTCCCACTGTTCAGCTACACGAGGCCTTTTGGGGACGGTCCACGTAATTTTGAACCATGGTCAAGTGACGCGGACGACACCTGAGCTGGCACCCCCTCTCCTAACTACCACACCACACCAACGGGAGGACGTTTGAGCTCTCGACAGATTTTATGTGCATCATTCCCCTACACAGCGGGTCTTCAGTGGTATTAGGATCGATAATTTGTGAAGAGAAGGGAAAATGTTAAGCAACAAAGCCATGACACGCACTCACGGGACATGCACTCACATCGTACGCGTGAAACCCCACAAAAGTGTTGGCGTTAGAATAAAGAGAGGAAATTAACATGGGGATTAAGTTATACCCTCGGTATAAGCCCGTGCAACGCCGGGCCATGAAAGCTAGTATATCTTAGATTCCGATGCTTTGAGATGCCCAGGGATGATGACAAATTATAGAAAAACTTTTGATTAGTAAAGCTGAGAACGATGAGGATCCCAGTTGGAAGAGACTTACGCCCATTATAACATTAGCTGCTAGTGAAATACTTTCAATGCTTGGGGAGAAGTCTAAGGACAGTGGTATTAAGTGGAATATTAAATATTGAATAGAAAAAAATTCCAGCATATGGTATAAACGCACCGCTCAATAATTTTGGTGGACGATTACAAGGATATTAGAAGACTAGAGGAAATCTATTCAAATGTTATGTAAAAAGAAATAAAAAAAATTCAAAAAACAGAAAGAATGTAGAAAGTTTTACTGCATTGTCAACAATTTAGAAAGGAATTTTGTGCATACGTGCCGTAAGAATAATAGCTAACTCCTTAATGATAAAACTGAAATTTTAAAAAGATGGAGAGAGCATTTAAAAAAAAAAATTCTTTTCAAGACTGCACTTGATTGAAAAGATTGTCTGGAAGAATCGGTAATAGTTCCAGGTGGCACAAACCAAAACCACCAGGTTGATGATGTAGACCCACCATCTGTTGATGAAGTGCAAAGAACAATAAAATAAATTGAATAATAACAGGTTGACGAAGACCAGATGGTATTGAGACTAATAGTGTTAAAATAGTTAAAATAGTTATAAATAGTGTTATTGCGCGAACGGAGACAGAAGGGAGAGTACAAAGAGGAGTTACGAGCAGTTGACATAGGAGAGCGCCTAGGGTTTTTCTTCTCGCCTGTGGTAACAGGGGGAGGCGACACACTCCAAAAGAAGGAAAGAGAAAATTTTCTCTAGATGCGTTGGGACGGAGGAGTCAGCATTTTGAGCGTGCGCGATAATATTTAACCTTTTTTGATGCATCCATGTAAATAACTTAATAAATGTTGTATTTAATTGAGAAACGCTCGTCGCCACATCACTTGACTTAGACTCATTTTACTCATTTGTAAATGTTTCCTATTTCGAGAGTCTAATTTTATATTGGACAAGTGTGATCTTCAATATTTGGAAATACCCATTGTTTGAAACCATATGTTCAATATTCAACAAAGGAGACAAGTAATAAGATTCATTGTTAGAGATAATGATGCAAAGTACGAGACCGGCTAGAAAAGAGATACAAGAAAATAAATTCTTTTTTAAAACGGAATATTTGCTGAAAGTGTACTCAAAGTTTCTCACAGCACGTGATCGCCTTCAACAGAAAATTTTAAAAATCGTTCAGAGGAACGAAGTAAAATTAGAGACACATATTTATTTACACATTTATAAGAAAAGCCAAATATAAATTTTTTGGGTACCCTCTGTTTTCTTGAAATCCAAGCAAATAGCGAGAATCAATCCTGGAATCTTCCTGCAAGAGAAGCAAGACACACTCATGTTTGTTCTTCCTATTTGCTTTTTCTAACCTTTTTCCAACCGGATTTTTTCCTAGTTCTCTCTAGAGACAGTTATGCAAATTTAAAAGTGGATTAGAAGAAGAATGATACGCGGTACTCTTTGCAAAATTTTCTTGAATTTGTCTAGGATATTTCTTTTTTTGTCTTTCGATCAATTACACTGAAGGAAAAAATTCCAACACCAAGAAACAATTATCGTAGAGTAATGAAATTTGCAGAATGCAACTACATAGTTAACAAACTTAATTGATTAAATTTTCAAGATCATAGGTTGATTTAAGCCCAAGGAAATGCATTTCCAATGTGAAATGCTTTTACATTAACAACCGTTCTAACCTCCAGAATTTTGAATGCAAGCACACATACGTGAATGCATGCAAATACATTACGGGCTGTACAGATCATGACAAAATATAAATACAATTCAATTGAAAAAACAATTAATATACAATCATATTATCTATGGATAGTATTTGTATTTACTTAAATTTTTAATGTACTTGATTTTTAACATTATTTTAATTGTTTGCATCATTGTCATCATTAATTTCACAATACTTAGACTTTTTGTACTTTCAATTATTTATTTTTATTCTAAAAAAGATATAATAGGCTTATGGTAACTAAAGTAAGAAAGAAAAATGTATAAATCAAATTTAATCTAAGTGTCACGTAAAAACCGCATCGATCGTCATTTTATATTTTGTAGTACTGAGTATTCGACCATTGGACATATTTAAATTAAGTGTTTCATTTAGAAACTCAATTAGTGGTAGAATTTTATCATCTGCAACGTTAATATTGAAGTCTCCACTTAAAATCATCGGTACATTATCATATTTTTCGCTAAATCTTTTTTCGAGTATTTCAGAAAATTCTTTTGTATAAATCATCAAATTTTCGAATAAAAATTGTTGTATCTGTCTCATAGATTTTCCAGGCGAAATATAAACGGCAACCATTAATACCTATTGCCCATTCTCGGAATCGCAACGAACAACGCGTATTTCACCTATATCGGAAAATTAACACCAATTAGTATGTATGTCCATGTATGAAGTAATGAAGTATAGTGATAAATAACTACGCCTGCTGCTGGAACTTCGGGTCTTTTATAACTTACAACAAACTTGAAACTCGGAATATCAAGTGGTTCTTCGTTTTTCATACGAACTTCTGACAAAAGCAGAACATTTGACTTTTTTACAAAAGCATCTTTTTTTAGGTCAGTTGCATGCGCATGCAAATTTTGACAATTGAATGAAAATATCGATAATCCTTTCTTTTTGGAGATGAATTCTAGAAAAGTTTTGGTGACCGTTTGTACTGTATTGTTTTGTAACATTTTCAATTTCAACGTTAGATCTTCTCGAAGGTTTTTTGATTTGTTTGATGTTTATTTGCTTTAATAACCATATTTTAAACTTCAACACTCAATCTTGAATAATTATTAGATTTTATAAAATTTGTAATTCCAAAATCCACGATAAAAATATGATTGAACAAGTAAATGTCTGTTTTACCACGGTAATAAGAAAACGTCTAAGCCACTGTGAAATACTAATCCGATTGTGTGATGCATTGGAGAGGTTAAATATTAGAAAATAAATAATACAAAATTTTCAAAACGCTAGAATAAATACAAAGATTAAAATAATTTTAAATAATACAACATTTTCAAACTCCAAAATAAATACGAGTATTTAAAATAATTTTCTGTTGTTTATTTTTTATCTTAAAAATATTAGGCTGTTTATGTAGTACTCACTATTTTACTGCACAATGATTCTTCAATCAAGCGATTCAAATAATAATCAAAAAAAACACTATTTCAACAATGCACAGTATATACACATTGAACTTTTCACTAAACCCATTCAATTTCACTTCTAAGATATACACAGCACTTTACGTAAGCTGCATAGCTACAGATATAGTGCTATAAGCATGTCGGTGACGCGAACGCACGAGATTTCACCCATCCAAAAAGTGTCTAAGGCGACGCGAACCCATAAGATTTTCCCCTACCAAAAAGTGCCCAACCCGTTGAAGAAGTTTTCACTTTAAAAAAACCAGTAAAATTGGCATAACGAAAGAAGAAGAAAGGTCACAGGAACAAAATTTGCATGTTGTTTGCAGTGAAATGCGGAAGCGGTTCCTGCTATAAAATGTTTGCATACCACACATGGTGCTGTGTAAAGCGATATATATATGAACAGCATATATATACAAACGATATATATTCAACAGTTACTATTTCTTTCATTGCATTTAATATCACATATGATTGGGGCTAATAAGCCATTGGACGGGATTCAATTTGGGGAATAACAGTCAGATGTAGCACGGGCCTTAATTGTCAATCTTTCATTCTTCAGCCCCTTGGAGAATCACCAACAGAATGAACCTATAGATTCATGTAAAACCTGGTAGAGGATTTAAAGAGACCGCTAGAATCGTTATATGTGTCTGCAAGCTGAACGGTATACAAGGCGCTCAACCCTTTCAACTTTCTTCGAACTTTGCGACGTCTTTAGGAACAGTGATGTCACTACAAACTGTTTACAGATGGTTTGTCTGAGATACATCTGCATTCCAGATGACCATTAGTTTGGGTGCTATTGACATCATCTCACAGAAGACCTATTTTACAATGGATTCTAGATCACATCCATTGAACACCATCTCAAAGGCCAACAAACTATACACCGACGAACCCTGCTTCCGTATGAACAGTGATTTCTGAAGGATACAAATTTGGAGAATCCCAGGAACTCGATCTCACGCTTACAATATCATTGAAAAACCCAGCCGCAGTCGTGTTGGTATCAGGGTTAGTCCAGGGATATCAACCAGCGAAAGAACTGATCTCCATGTTCTTTCGTCCCATTTCAGTGACAGCAATTATTTATCTGGATGTAATCTTCCATCCGTCCATATTCGTCGACATTATGAAGCCATGTTTATGGATGATAACGCAAGAGTATGTAGAGTTTGCGTTGTCAACCAATACGTTAAATGTGAAACGCTGCTTCGAAAGAAATGGCCTAGGCGTTCGCTCGACTTAATACACCGTGCCTGGGACATGCTCGGGTGACGTCTTTCTGTTCTGTGCAAAAAATCCCCATAGAAATCTTAATGACAGCAGCACGTCTTCTTCATGAATGGGCGCAGATCCCTCGAATTGCAATTGGTGACTTACTTGCAGGTATGAATAGTCACTATCAAGCTTTCATCTCAAGTAGATATAGTCACATACCCTAGTAATTAATGTTTGCAACAAAACCGTTTTTTTAAACAAATTAGTACATTGTTGTTTATACTTCTTATTTGAGAAATATAATTGTTGTCTTTCTTTTATATTCTTACGGGGAATTGACTCAGAAATCTGTAAACGTTCCATTGTATTTTAATAAATTATTTAGTTTTATTACCATTTTTCTGTTTGTAACTTATTTTTTGAGGCAGAGTGTATATTAAAAACTACACATGATGAACCCGATTTTAAAAAAAAATCATGTTTTCGAAACTACCTCATATATTACAATAAGTAAATGATATATGAATGTAGAAAAAAAGTATACCAAGTTTATTTTCCACCCATGGTCAAAAGCATATTCAATATCACTGTGATTGAAATCCAAATATGACAAGAGACAGAGGAAAATAATAGTTTTTGCGTATTAGAGTACACACAGTATTTTTAGTTATTCGGTCAAACGTGCAGTTATAAATCGCAACGAAGTGCTAATCAACAGGAGCACTCTGCGAAGGTATCATCAATTTAAGAAACGTGTTACTTGTGTAAAAAGAAAAGCAGTGGTTCTCTAACTTACTACAAGCTTGTTTTTTAGAAATTTTAAATTCGAACGTAAAAATATTTAGCCTTTCCGAGCCTAATTTTTTCAAATTCAACCTACAAGAGACACATTTTTCTAGAATAACGATTTTTTACTTCCGTTATCAAAAAGACAAAATATTAGGCTTTTTCATTATTATTCACTGTAAATGATACACAAAAACAGTCACAAAGAAAAAAGAGGATTTTATTCAGCAAAGGGGGTAGCCATCCTCGAAAGAAATACACTTCATCCAATTTGTGTGAAAAATAGCAAGGAATGGCAGAAATTGGCCTCACATTGGTCAAAGAAATCCCAAGCCCTTCGCCCCTTTCATAAAAAAGAATCCTGGTTAGGTAATTGTTTGCCCCTCAGAAACCTGTTCCACTGACGAATGAAACATTTTATAATCAGGGGTCTATAGAATAAGGTGGGCGCGGAAGAAACTCATACCATACTCCTGGCCGGCTACCAAATGAGACATGAGGTCGAACTCTATCACGCCAGAGAATGGGACATGACCTTGCATGATAATGCTTGATGGTTGTTTGATGCAAAGTGTCCTGTGTCATTCATCCAATTGACGATGGTACACGTCCGTATTAATGGTCTGGCCTCTCTTAAGAGGAATTCATAACGGACCATGGTCTTAACGGTCCTCCAAACGGAAACAAGAGTTTTCTGTAGATGAAGGTTTGGTTTGGGGATATGTTTCGTAGGTTCGCTTTTATGCAGCCACTGTACTTTGCGCTTGCGATTGTCGAGCAATATCCATTTTTCTCCACAGTCAGGATACAATGCATTAATGGCTCTCTAACGAGCTGCTGTAGAAATTTACAGTTCTCCACGTGCCGTAAATATTTCTCCTTCGTCGCGGCATGTGGTACAAATGCTTCGAGCTAAAAATGATTCTGTTTTAGGAATTTAGAAGAAAGTAAGGTAATAAAAATATCTAAATTTATCCGCAGAATCTCTTAAATCACGATTGAATAACGAGACCTTGATTGAAATCTAAGTCTTTATGGTTCTTGTATTGAACATTAGAAAAATTCTTTAGTTAAAAAGTCTGAAGAACTTTTAAAGTATTAAAACAAGAGCTTTGAATAGTTCAGATTTTAAACTAGGTTTCGACATTCATTGCGTTTTAAGAGTTAGTTCTGCAGAAAAGGGTATGTATCTTTATTTCCTTACACTCTCCGAAACCCACAAGATTTTTACATAAATCTTACTTCAACTTGCCTTACAAAATAATTTCCTTTGTTGTTTTATACATTCAATTGAAACGGGAAAGTGAACAAGATTTAAAGTGAGAATCTATGTTCCAAATACTAGACAATAATTCATATGGAATGAAACTTTTTTTGTAATAATTGTAATATTGACTGAGATAAATATCGGATGAGTTATTTATAATTATTTCGTTTCCAATCCCAAGTATAAAATTCGTTATTTTCCAGTTATATATCATTTCATGTCTTAGAGAAGAATTAATGCACATTTAAGCTGTCGTGGTTCAAAGTTCTCACGTTGGAGCTATTAGGAAGCTTGGAGAATGGGTTGACAGAAAGAGATAGACAGTAGAACCTGTTTTTATGTGATTTTGTTTTCGTGCGATTTTTTCTGTAGGATCTTTTTTCATCTAGCATACGAATTTCTACGGTTTTGGTGCAACTATAATGTTTTCTATCAAACCCCATATATACACTTCAAGACGCTCTGTTCATTAGTTACAAACAATCTCCCGACAATGCACGTTAATTTTTTTTCTCAATGCGCTATAGCAGCCCTCACTTGATTGCAGACGAAACTGTCAATGACTTATCAATAATTTGATAAATAATGAAGACGGACAAAAAGAACCGGATTCCTTCAGAGCGGTTAAAATATATCCTGAGATACAGCTTTCTAACAAATTAGAAAAGTATTTTCTTTAAATAGATACCAATTCCGAAAGGAGTTCAAAATTCTAAAAAGAACTTCGGTCATTCATACCTGGTTATGGTGATCTTTACAAGCAACTGACCGACAGACCGATCATCTTCGCAAAAACTTATCACTTACTTTATGTTGCCAAAACTTAAATCAATTGAATTTGTTTCCTCAAGAGACGAAATAGATTTCGAAAAAAAATCATCACAGGAAAATTCACGCTTTGTATTACGATGAATAATGGTGAATTACGTATTATGAGTTTTGAAAGCTTCTAAATGTATACACACACACACAATGAGAAACTCAATGTTTTAAAATTGTTTCTATGTGTAATTTAATTATTTATTTTGTTATGGAAATACTTTCTCATAAATTTAGTAAATAATTCATGTATTTTCTAGCTGCGACTTTTTTTATACGGTCCTTCTTAGCCTCATAAAAAAAAATTATGCATTATTATGGGAAATTTATATATGGAAGTATTTATGAAATTTTCAAATATTTTTGTGCGGTTTTTTCCTATGCGGTCCCTATCTACCGCACAAAAACGCGCTTTACTCTATGTGATCCTCGTTACTTGTAGCCATTTTTGCGTAATGGTAGCAGCTATTGCTTTTGGCGAGTCATAGGTTCGAAGCTTTGTACCATTATAAGATACGCGTGTGAGACGGCAATTGTACGCTTTATCTGTCGAGATTTAATGTTCTCACGTTGGTGTAGTGGGGAAGTTAGAGTGGAATATCTATTCATAAGATCTTCACTTTAAAATTAGAAGGACGTTCTTGACTGTCACTTATATTTACGAAATTCGTAGCGAGCAGACCTCGTTATTAAATAACCAATCCTCTTTATTGGCGAATCGTTCAAAATTATGAGCTCCACCCCCATCAATAGTCCTTCAGAGCGCAAAGTCAATAAAACAATCAAACAAAAATTTAGAATTCACTTGAAAGTTTTAAATTTAAAACTCACAAAGATGAAACACAGAATGAATAATTTTATACAAATATATCAAAAAATGGTCTTTTTTTGTTGCATAATAGTTGAATTCCTTTACTCCAATCGCAGCAACATGTTTCAACTCTAATCGAATTTCAACAAAGCATGAGAGGGAGATGTCAATTACGAATAACACAAATCTTGCCTTTTTCTATGTTTTCTTCTTCAGGAATCAGAGATGAAAAGAGATATCCTCGACCTTGTAATTTGGTTTCTTGATGAGAAGCAGTCAGTTTTTGGCGAAGGAAAGAAAGCGCCTTTTCGAAGCTCAAAGGTATCCAAAAGTGCAGGTGATGTTTTCTTCTTCCTATCCTCATCTGGGGTGGGGTGGAAGAACATTCCCCTCGTGAATGAATTTGTAATGGAAATAAGAATGGCTCATCTGAATTCTTAGGAATAATGCAGCACGCATTTCAACCAGAGATGCTGAAGTGAAAATCCACCTCGGTTCTGTTCACGCACACACACACACACACACACACCACACACACCACACACCACACACATTTCCCTTTCTCTCCGCTGTCTCGAAGATTTGAGCAGTGCAAAGAAAAATAACCGATGAAAAGAGTTTGTGTCATCTTGTGAGGTCTCTTGACAAATGCAAAGACTTTCTTTGTTAAAGTGGAGGGAAAAAACTGAAATGGAAGAAATTGTGAGAGATTTTGAAGGTCAAAAGGAGAAGTGCTGAAGAAGAGCTTCTACTTAAGATAAAGAGTAGAATTATGATATTTTGCGTTAAATGTTGTTTATTATTATTACATTACTTTGTGTAATTTTACTCTGTTTTTGAGATTTTATGTTCTAAAATACAGAACTGTATCTTTTTCACAAATCGCAGTGGCTGCGGTAGCTTACTTGGTTATTATAACGAACTCGTGGCTGGAGTGCCACGGGTTCAAATACTCGTGCTACTGAAGATCCACCATGTCGAAGAGACAACCACTAATTGTTAAATATGTCTGAGCTCATTGTCTCCCCGTTGGTGGGGAAATTAAAAGATTTTGGTGCCAGCTGGCGTGTCGTCCTCGTCATTTGACCCAGTTTCAAAATTACGAGACCCATTGCCAATAGTCTTCGTGTTGCCGTATAGCTTGACGGTAATAAACACTCACTCCATTAATTGTGCTTCATAGATTCTTCAAATTTCTTAATGCAAATATGGTGCTAAAGGACATAAATAGAATCTTGTAACTTTTCCCAAACATAAGATTCTTCTCGGGAGAAATCCAAACGACTTTACGGACTATTAAACGAATTGGGCTCAAGTTTTCCCCATACGAAATGCAGTTTCATTTCCTTAGAACTCTCGGGGGAGCCAGTAACTACTAGAGAGGGCGTCCCCGAGTGGCGGATCGGGCAATGCGTCAATCGGTTAATCCTTTGGGTGTGTGGTAGGAGTAAAATAAAATACATCTCGCGGACCAACAGGTAGAGGTTCAAACTTTCGAGGCAATCGCAACCAAAGCCTGTAATCTAATTTCCATCATTGTTTCTGCCCCTGTGCACTTTGGCACACACGACACTAACATTTCCTAAGTAGCTTATGATGAATTTATTTAGATACGAGGGTCTGGATTTTAATTTAAATGTTAGATAAATTCAGTCAGCAACCTGCATCTAATGTCGGTTTTTTCACGCTCATTCTTCTTTTTCCCTCAAACAATTTTCCTTTAATTTCTCTGTCTCCTGTGCAGAAGTAAGTCGAGGAATCTTGGTCGCGAACGCTCAGACGGCGTCGTCCCTTTCGTATCCAAAGTGATGTGGAAGTTTGGAAAGTGGGGTTCTCTGTAGAATTTCGTCCTAATCCCTCGACTGTGATTGCAGATTGTGAGATATCTTGCCAATAGTCCTCGTATAGCTACGAAATAAAAAATTAGTAATTAATCAATTTTATATACAGAGAACTTGTGCATCACTTAATTTGAATAAAAATTAACTCATAGTGATTTTGAAGTTTTTGGATCAAAACATTTAAAAAAAAACTGAAGGAACCTCATCCGGTCAAGCAGAGTGTTTAAGCAATTAAATGAGAGAGATTGTCGTATTTTTGTCTGTTCTATTTTTAGAATTAACTATTATAGTGGAAACATTTTAATATTAAGCATGCTGAAACTTGAGAAACTAAAAAAAATATATAATTGGAATAATGTATATATATATCTATCATTTTTTCATGGGTGTTGATCACTGTTTTCTTAAGCAAAACCAAATTATGATTTAATGTCTTCTCCTTCCCCCAAATAACTATTAAAGAACATATCGAAAGCATTCATTACAAGTCGATCGAATATTAGAAGAAAAACTTAGCCTTTTGTACATATAAATAAAAGAAAGTGCCGCCCAACCAGTATGGTGGATATGACACTCGGATTGTAACCGAGTGGGCTCGGACTCAAATCCTGAATAAGGCATGGTGTATCTTCCAGAAATGAAGTCGTCTTTCGCCTGAAATAGATTCCTGTCTCGAATGGGGAAAGCAGCGCACCCTTTTTGTTTCATGCTGGGATCATCGTTTGTAATAGAGATGTCTATATTCTTCTGTTTGTCTTGTACGTTTCTGTTCTTCCATCTGCCGTTTTTCATATGTATCACAGGATAAAAACACGCAACTACAATAAAATAAAGTATTGAAATGCTGAATATTTAAATAAATTGAATGAAATACAAAAATAAATTAAAACGCCACTTTGTGTTTAAATGTAACACATTACTTACGTTTTAAGTACGTACGAAGCCTTAATTTTAGTTCAAATTCATAAAACAATATAAACAATCAGTAATTTTTTTGAAAACATTTGGAAACACATCCAATATAAATGTGGTGTTTCATAAAAAAATTAATGGTTTCTTCTTCGTTTTATTTGAAATGTTTTTGTATATCTTATAAAAAATCTTCCCTTAAAAAAACTCCCACTTCTTACTATCTAATTAAAATCAATATTAAAATGATGAATTCAAAACACACATATCTATGATTTCCTATGTAAAGCACATACTTAATACTTTTCTTTATACACATATGCTAACCAACTTTACCTTCTTTTAACTCAACAGAGAAGTTATTCTGTGAGAGGATAAATGAAGAGCTTCAAAAGTTTTCCTACTCCATTTTAAATTGTTCACATTGTTCTGCTTTTAAAAATTGGTCAAACGTTTTAAAATACATTTCTTTTTTACAATTTTTTGTCAAAGAACACAAAAACATGATAAAATATGATATTGAATTTTAATAAATATATAACACCCATTTTTACTGCAGGAAAGGAAAATTACATTGTAAAAAATAACGAGTCAAACAATCTGTGTGATGGTGTTAATCTTTCAAAACCAATAAACGACAGCGAAATAATGAACGAAAATTGTAAAGGGATAATGAAGAATATTTTCACACCAGAGAGATACTATGATGCTTTCATTTTTAGATATGTAATTGACACAAAAATCGAATTCAATCGTGATGTCGGCTCTAAGATGTCGAAAACGCTGCAATTACGATGAGGCAAAGACTTCTTTTAGTGATAAAGAAAATTGCTATCTTTTAATAAGACATAAGTTTGCATTTTTATGTTAATAATTTTGTCAATGTTTTCAGGGTAAGATTTGCGAATAAAATCAATCCTGATTCCTTAACTTCTGAAGCCTATCTTGATTATGTTATATGTATAAATCTCCTGTGTCGTGAATAGGCAATTACTTTCATGTATTATAAGGTGGCGCTCTTAAGTAAAATGGTTAAAAAATTACAACTCTGTGTACGAGAGAGTTCCGGCCTAAGTTGGTATTTATTTATATGGAACCAGCTGATTATTTGTAAGGACCTTTCCTATATTTGAAAGAGGAAATTGTCCTTTTAGTCGTACTCTTACTTCATGTTCCTGCTTTTTTTAAAAAATAAATTATATTCAATCTGTGTTGGTAACATATATAAACTTCAGTATTTAAAAATAACAAAATAAATCAAGTGATCATCTAATTTTCAATACATGTATATTTGCATTAACATGTTTTCTCTAATGCAGCGTCTCATTCAGGGAATTTTCTTTTTTTTACTGTAAAAATGTTGTATCCATTCTTTACTTTAAATATGTAGACTTATTTATTATGTAAAAATATCATAACACACCTACCATATATATGTGTATTATTTATGGCATAAAATAACTTTTAAAATGCAATTCTTTAAGTAATACTATTATCAATATCCTCGCTTTATTTGACAGCAAAACACGGTCCTCGTCCCTTGACCATGGCTCAAAATTACGACATCCGTGACCACAGTTTGATGTTAATAAACACTCACTTACTCGCACACCACTCGACATTAGACAATAATAACCTAATTCACAATCCCATATCGCTATGTGGCCGCGATAACCTAGTGGTTATGGTCACGAACTCGTGACTCTAGTATCGCGGATTCTAGTCCTAGTGCCATTGAAGACGTACCGTGTTGAGGCGGCCGATGTTTTGTTGCCAGCTCAAACTCCTCCCGTTGGCATGATGTGGTAGTTTGGAGAGAGCCACTACTCAGGTGTCGTCCTCGTCATTCGACCGAGACTCAAAGTGACGATGCCCGTTGTGAATAGTTTTCTTGCTGGTTTCTTGTTCACAGTAATTATAACTCTCACCCATAACCCTAAATGTTGTGAAAGCTACAAGTACATCATTTTTAAAACATTATTTTCGATCTATTGAAGTATTGAACAATATCTTGATGTCAGTTTGGAGGATGAAAAAAGGAGGATTGTACACAGGAAACAGATTGTATTAAGCGGAAAACAGAAAAGAAGATGAAATGCACAGATGAACTAACTGTATGAGCAAAAGAACCGATGAACAACTTAACGAATTATTTGATCTGTGGAACTGTAAAAAGGTGATTACTAACGATTGAAGAAAAGAACAGAAAGAGCAGGTTTCGAAGAAAACTTAATAGAAAACTATTTTCTTTACATGTGTTACTTGTAGTTCTATATTTAGCTTATCTAGAAAGTGGATATATTTTAGTAAAAATTCACGTGTTCCGAGAACTTCTGAAGATAGTTTTCTAAAATTCCACTTTAGTATTTTCTTTAAAAGAATAAAAGACATCAGCTTTCGGATTCACAGATAGATTAAGCACACATCATAATGACTCTTTTAAAATGAGCTATTTAAGACATAACATGAAAAATTCATTTTTGCTCAAATTATTTTCGCTGAAGAATATTAATGATCCGCCTGCGTGTTTCCTTGGGAAACAAGAACCATTTGCTTCATTTTGAAAACTTTTTCTCCATTCTTGCGTTATTCATCATCACTGAGATGCAAAATCTCAAACACATCTGAAAAGTTTCTAGGAAAAAATATTCGTGTAAATTATGATTCATGCTGCGGCTGTCAGGGGATTTAATCAAACAGAATGTTCTCTTTCGTGATCCTTCAGAGTAAGTTTTTAAAATTGGAACAAAACGTATCTTATCTATGTATGGGAAATTTACCTATCTGTTGTAGAACATTAATAAATGTAAAAACATTAATCTAATTCTTTATATTTTTTTCATAAACTTTGTAGGAAAATGTGCAAGATAATCAAGATAATACAGGAACAAAGTTCAAAGAAGAGTGTTTTGAGAGGATCCAAATCCTTAACAGTTATGCATACCCAAGAGCAAAAATAAAATCTAAGGTGGTCTTATTTTAATCCAAATTTCGACTTTGTTTCTATAGGGGTTTAAAAAACGTTTTTATTTAGAAAGCTTTGGAACTGTTATTTCTTTTAAGTTTCAGAAAAGAATGCAACATTTTTTTGTTTCACTCCGTTGCTGAAGATTTTTGAAAGAAAAAAAGTGCGAATTATATACAATAAAAATGTAAGATTAAAAAATTTTTACAGAATTTCTTGTTTGGAATTTGAGTAATGATCAATGTAACATTTTATTTTTACTGGAATACGTACTCACTCACTAAGTGCTCTGAATCCTTGAATATATAAATTCTGAGTCATAAAATGATATTAAATACCTTATTTTCTAGAATCTAATCCGCTCTGTTTTCCCCAATGTTAGCGCTATTGATGTGTGGCTTTCAATCGAAAACGGGAAATTTCATTGGGTGTGAGAAATTGAACATGATACTGACTATTAGAGCAATTACAGGTTCATCTAAGGATTTACAAGTTTCGAATATTAGTAAAATAAATTAATTGTTCACTTTTAATTTGTTACGCTTTTAATTTTTTATTTCGCAAATATCAGATACGATGAACTTTTTTTACATAATTTTTTATTCTTTCTCAAAACCGTGTGGAGAATTTGAGAGGTGTGGCTTTAAATAAATGACAGCTTAGATTTGAATAAAGACGGTAGTTTTGTTTTTATTGTAAAAACGTAGTGACATTTTTTAGATAATTCATTAGCAATGTGTGCGTTTACTTTATTCACATGTGACATTCGATGACAAATCCAATTCAAAAATTTTGTATCCCAAAAATCTAGTTCATTCAATTTAGCGTTTGAGATTTTTCTGGATTGTTCCACATTTGATAAAGCCATGGTTAATAAAGGATGTCGATTATTTATTAATTTTACATTTAGTAGGAGCACGAGAGTTGCTCACGCTCAAGTAATTATAGTGAAGCCTGAAACGGCACTCCAAACTTTCATTCGATGCCAACACATGGAATTAAATCCATGACAGACTTAACGAGCACTAACCTTTACATATACACTGCTGGTCAAACAAAATGCAACACCCTGAAAGAAGCATGCAATTCATGTGGAATGCGTTAGCAGCGATGAAATATGCAAATCATTAGCATTATAGCGCAGACGCACATCGGGGGAGAGCGTAGTGCCACCCACTACCACTATATAAGTGGAGAACAGATTGTCGACTAGAAGTATCGCAATGGTTTTTTCGTGCGGTTTTTTTTCTGCGTAAGCTGTTTACTATGCCCCGTGGAAGACATCAAGAGTCTTTTAACCGTTTCTGAATTCAATCTAGGAAAATTATTATAAGGATTGCGGATTATCCTTCTTAGAAATAGGTCAACGTGTTGGACGAAATCAAGCAACTATGATGCAGATCTGCCATCGCTGGATGCAGGAGGAAACAAAGGACCGACGCACAGTGGTCAGTTTTCCCGATCTAGGGCACGGATATTATTTTATGGCCTTAAACTCTTCATAATTATATCTAATGATCACAAATTATTGTAATTAATTCGGGAGCAGGCGCGCACTCGATACTAACGTTAATGGTCACGCGGGCTGACTGAGTCCCCCCCCCATCTCTTTTTTATAATTATTTTTACTGTACGCGATAAAAATCGTGAATAACTTAAAGATAAGTAGAAAGTAGATAAGTAGAAAGTATACTTATCTACTTTTAAGGACTTTTAAATTTTTCTTTGAAAATTTGAGAAAAAATATCAACCAATTAGAACCAAGAAATTTCAAATGTGCGTGACTTTAATAAAGGACACACATCACAGACACTTTTTGCAAAATATTATAGGAATGTTGTTGGCAGGCAAAACTGCCATATTCTGTTCAAGTCATTGTAGTTTTATTGTCCTTTGATGATTGAGAACAAAACCTGTTGAACTTTGTCTTGCTTATGTCTTTTTAACAGAACGAAGAGTGTCTTGTGCTACACTTATGGCTTCATATTTGTCCTGATTTCTTTTGGTGAATTTTAAAATTTTCCTTTCAACTCAAACGTTTTCTGTTCATCGATTTTCTTTTATTTACTTTTGCTATGATGATTAATATGCTTTATTTCAGCAGGTTCTTCTCTTGCTTGATCATTTTCAACTTCCTTCAATACCATTTCTTTATCTTTTATTTTGCTCATTTACATTTATAAACCATAATAAGTTGTACAAGCAGCAATCAAAACTACTAAGTTATTCACAGGGGGAAATATCTAGCATATTCATAGAAAATATGTTGGAACTAAAATGGTCGCGCGGAGAACTCTGTCAAAACAAGTACCTTAAAACTGTAAAAAAAAACGTATGCCACACCTAGAAAAGAAGGAAATATGTTACAAATACATTTTAGTTCCCATGAAGACTGTCCTATAGGAGGATACTGTTAAGGTAATTGGCAATAAATGAACATTTTTCTCATAATTAACCACTTCGTGACTCTGTGCCCCGTGCGCTTGCTCTTAAGTTAAAGTAAATTGGGCACTATTTCTATTTTCTAACAAGAAATAAGGCTCTAAGAGGCTCAATAAATTTATGTCAGGCGTGAAATTGATCAAGAATAAATGACATCTAAGTGGACCTAGTTTTTGAACAAGAATCTAAGGATATTTATTAACAGCAATAGTAATATGACCCATGTGGGAGAATATTTACAAAAAATAGGGTGTTAAGTTAAAGATTAATTTTAACAAATTAAACAAATACAATAAAACAAAAGTACGCATCTACAAGCATTAACATTATACATGTTAGATATGATGGGGAGGGATATAGGAAAGGAGTGAAGGGGATAACATATAGTGTGTATGATTGTGAGGGTAGGGAGGGTTTGGTAGTATTTGGGCATTATAACTATTTATTCCATGATTCCAAGCCACTAACATTATATTCGCAGGACTCGTGTTGACACGCCCTCTTACGAAGAGAAATAAGAAGGTGAAATAACGTCGCAAAAATACCATTGATCAATACGTGTCAGTCTCAAAAGTTCTAGTCCATTGAACACAAAAAAACGACATGCGTTTGTGAGCATTACGTAATGTGCTAAATGTTACGTTTTTACAATTTTGAATCAACTTTGAATCTAATTTGAGAGTCAAATAAAGAAGTTATTTACCCATAATAAAATTATATAGTTTACATAATTATAGTAAATATTTTCTTTTTTAAAATACAAAAAATTATGTAAAACATCTAAGCCTTTTTCAATTTCTGCTATTAGTTCACTCTCTACCTATATATATTTATTTAAATGTTCAAATTTTCACTCATTAATAAAATACTTTTTATTCATCCATTCAAATTCAAAAATACACTTTTTTAAAACTTGTAGTGGATGACACTTGATGTTAATACAGTGTTTTTCAAATATTTTAATTCATTAATTAGATTTTATTTTTCAATTATAAATTCATTCTGTGTTGTTTCTCATGAAGTTAAATTTACTTGCAACAGATTGCACCTGCAAGTTTTCTAACGTTGTAGGAATTGACTTAATAAATGAATTGTAAAAATAATTAAGTGAATTGAAAGATAAAAAATCCAATGGGTCGAATGCATGACTCGTACCTTGTCCGAGCGAGCGATAGGCAGGTACGTTATCGCCTAAGCCACGGTGGCAATGGACCTTGATGAAACACATTTGTCTGTAAGCTGAGTATAAATTTCAAAGGGTATTTTCTTCGAATAGACTGTCTTTCCGCCACAGTTACTTAGGGGGTTGAATAACCTAATGGGGTACTATTATTACACAAAGTTTTGTCCGTAAATGAATTTCTTTTACCATGAACTACCATTTTTTGTCAAAATTCGACTAAAAGACAGTCGGCTAAAGGGATAATAAGCGTTTTGTGTGTCGAGGTTCAGAATATGTAGAAATTGCGTAAATAAAGAGTGTAAGATGCTAGTTCAAATACCTTCCTCGTCATTTGATATGATTCAAAATTAGGAGAGTTTTGACTGTGGTTAGTAGAGTTTTAAGTGTGGCAAAATGAGACAAAAAACATTAAATAAACAAGTAGGCAAACATAAAACTAAACAAATTATCAAAGTTGACCCGCTGCGTGGTGTGAAATGTAAGGATACATAATCAGATCAAGTGTCATCCTTGTTACTTTATTATGATTTAAAGTTAGATAATTTTAAGATTTTCCAATAGTATTTGTCTAGCTTTCAAGTGTGACAAGTTAAAAGTTTAAATATATCTGGAGAAAAAAATATTTTGAAACTATAATCAAATTATATTGAAAAAAGCATAGGGAAATATGTGTGATCAAGTAATTGATTTGGTTTGATTTTTGATGCAAGGATAGAGAACTGTGGATTTCATAAAGTTCAGGAATGGTATTTCTATCTTGTATTATTCCTAGTTCTTCGGGCTGGGCAATATAGACCTTGCCTTTCATCCCTCCAGTGGGTTGATAAATTAGTATCAAACTTGCTGGGGAACTGGGGGTTTCACGTCAGACTGACCACTCTACCGAAACATCTGCACATGCACCCCAGTGCCTAAGGTCACGTAAACTGAGACAACTGAGTAGGCCTTCATGGGCTGTTGCGCCACTTTCAGTTCAGTTCATCCTAGTAGAAAAATAATATCATCGTATAAAATATTGGATATCACCTCCCATGAAATAGACCGGAACTATAACAATTAAAAAGGGGATAAAACGGGAATATAGTGTTTAAAGCCTAAACTTTGGCCACTGTGGCTATGGTTACGAGCGCTTGGCTGGTTCGAAACCTGGTGCTGCTCAATACCCTACGTGTACACATTAAATCTGCTGAGGCTCAATGTCGTCCTGTTGATGTGGTAGTTTGGTGAGGGAATCTCATGTTTGTGGTCCAAGAGTACATGGTCTGTCGCCAACCGCCCTCATGTTGCTTTATAGTACGATTTTAACAAAACTCTCTGTCTCAAAGTCTGAACTATGATCTGTATCAATCATAACTAATTTTATTCAAAAATATTAAAAAATATCGATCCGTCAAAAAACCTTAAATCATTATTATGCCCTTAAGACCCAAATTATTTTTAACTTCAATTATTAAATTCTTCTGGTTATTAATACTATTTTGACCCAATGACACTAGGGAAAATAATAAAAAAATCTCCTCTCCCCTGAAACGTAGACGGTACCCGCCCGATCGTGCGGG
>BMAO01025911.1:0-24100 GCA_019973975.1 Trichonephila clavata | reverse complement strand
TAATAATAGCAGTCAGTGAAAGGAGTGGAGTCGAAAAGTTGGGAGGTAGGGGCGGCGGTCAGCAGAAATGTGATAAATAGGACAAAGAGGAAAAAGTGTGATAATAGATCTTTGTACAAGTCAGTGACAAACTTCACAGTGGTGCTTTTTTTGCCCTTTACCTATCAGTGGACGAAAGATTTGTCAAAGAGCTTGCTGACACGAGGGGCAAATCAATCATTTTAAGAATAGCAGTTAAGATTTCCGGGGACAACCATTAAGGTAATTCTTTTCCTTGTTGTCGATATTTCGTGCTACTTGATCTCAGTGTTGTGTTTCACTGAGGTATGAGTAGATTTAGCGAAAACGGAAAGTTATGTCAGAATCAACAAGTAAGTAATTGTCATCATTTATTTTATGCTGCTTCGTAATATTAATGGATCGGTTTCTTACAGAGTATAAGGTGGTCGAATAGCATGGACACAGGTTCAAAATTGAATTAAGTATAAAAACAATAAAGATTTTCACTTACGGTTTCTTTAAGTTCCCCCAAGAAAAAAATTATAAATCTTATGATTAAGGTATCCGACTACCCTAAAACTGTGCATTTTGCCAAAAATTGACAAATCGTGTTAAGACTTTATTTTATAGGCCATCTTATAGTGGTTTTAAAAAATAACAAGTTTATTATTTCACTTTCACCAGAACAAAAACTACAAGTGTTTTAGTAAAAGCAGATGCCTTAACTTTAAGCGTGCGATACATTAAAACGCGTTTTACTCAAAGTGTCTTTTATTAAAAATGCTCAAATGGGGACAGTGATTGCTAAAAAAGTTTTGAAAATCGTTAACTATATATAAAACTTTTTGTGTAAGCTCTGTATAATAGTAGAAGTGTTTTAACTTTCGGATTTATCAACCATATCACTCACTGTTTTATTACAAAGTTTACAGTCTCTTATGTTAATATAATCAACGCTTTTCTTAAGCAAATTTATATAATAACTAAGATAACGTGTTCTATAGTTTGTCTAAAAATTAAAATATCTCTTATCCTGAAGGTCATTTCAAAAATGAATGTCACATCAGCATATTAGAATTGAAAATTTGTCCATAAACTTACGGTATGGAATGGGTCTCATTTATGTCATTTTTTGTAAATTTTTACCAAATTTTTTCCCATTTTAGTAACAATAATTTATTTTTCTCTTTTTGTAATTTTAGCATGTTTTCTTAAAATGTACTTAAAAAACCTCTAAAAATAACAAAAAAATCCCCATATCTACTTTAAAAAAAGCTGTCTCAAGTAATCGGATACTTTAAGGAAATTTTAACTAGATGGGCAACGTTCACGTTTTTGCAGCATTCTCGTTTCAAAATAGCTTCATCACAATAACAAACGTAAATTGTAGAAGGCTTTATCGTATTTAAATCCAAAGCAGGTGTTCAGTATATATGGGGCACAACCACACTGGAGTTTGGGGAATAGATGGAAAAAGAAAGCCCAATACCGTGGTCACTTAGATCTCTAAATAAACATACCTGTACTTCTTGTAGAGATAAGTGAAAACATTGCTCAAAAATTTCTATTGAGTTCAATTCATGACAGTCACATGATCAAAATAAACACGTGTTCTACATTGAATTCAAAATAGACAATAAACTAGCTCGTACTTTTTATTCTATTTGTAAAACTTAGGTAAAATTTCAAATTGCATGGTTGGGTAAAGATGCTCAAGAGTTATAAAAAGAAATTTCTGCAAAAAGATTTTAAAATTAAAGAAAAAAAGTCTTTTTTTTATACATGTACTTTCTAATAAAGTGACAAATATTAATTTTTTTTTTAAAAAAAAAAGTTTCTGTGAAAAGCGTAATTTGGCATTAAAGAAGTGCATGAACTGATTTGCTGAAAATAGAAATTGCATTTATCGTGACTATGACGTCACATATGTTTTTGAACTTGATTGGCTAAAAACAGGTGGTTTAAAATTATCATGTGATTATGACGTCACATTAATTTAGTCCATTGTACTTGTTGTACTATTTGTAAAAACTGTGGTAAAATTTCAAATTTTGTAATTCGATGGAAATGTTCAAATGTTGTAAAAAAATACATTTCTCCAAAAAATTTCAAGATTTAAAAAAATCTTATTTTATGCATGTATTTTTTTAAAAAAAATGCATTTTGTCTAACTATGTGCATTATTGTTTCTGAGAAGTTTGTATTTTTTAAGAGAAAGTTTCTGAAGAGATCAAAAGTTGGCAACTATGAAGCTCACGATCTAATTAGCTGGAAACACGTGATTGATTTTATCGTATGACTATGACGTCACTTTAGCTTTTGAACTGATTGGATAAAAATACGTGTTTACCATTATCATGTAGCTATGACGTCACATGGATTGATCAAATTCATGATTCTAACGAATTGAAAAGTCGAATTACAGTGACCATTCAGGATGTTCATCTTGCGATGCTTCATAGAATGTGTCCAAAAATGTCATATAGATTCGATGTTTTGCAAGCAACTATTAGAGCGTACATTGAATTCGTGCAAAAAAACATTGTAAAAAAAACCTTCGTATTTTCTTTATGGTACCTAAGAAAAAGAAGAGAATATCTTTACTTGTTTATTTGTAATTAATATTTTGAAAGTGTAATCACATACATTTTCAGATACCCGGTATATTCATTAAATTTATTCGGTTTTATGGGGATTAGAAATAAACGGATAAATAAGTGGGATTATTTTGAACGTTTAATGAAACAGCGATTAACTTGAAATTATATAGGATTACTTACTAACGGGCTTTGAGAGAGAGAAAAATTACTGGAGTTGTCTCCTGACTGTACATTGGGAATATGCTCTTATGTTTATTTCAATCAAAGCATTATTTTCCAAAATATTTCCAAAAAGACAAATATAGATCACTTGCTTCGTAAATTAATAAGCTAGGAAAATTGTTTGTATTTTGGTTTTTCTATTTATAGTGATAGTTATTTTAGAAAAAATCTGTTGAATAATTAATAAGGTTTTTAGGAAATAATTTGTTACAAATTGGAGTTGAATATCAAAAATCGGGACTAATTTAGCTTAAAATAGAATTTTTGCATTTAACTGTATCTCACTAATTTAACTGTAACTTACTACTTCTTTTCATTTAGAGGTGCATAATCTAAATTATTCCAACAAAAACCATCAAGAGAGATACATTTTTGTACATTTTCCTTTAAAAATTACTCTTAAATGCAATATAATGTTGACCACAATAGTGTAATAGCAGATTCTCAGGAACTAAGATTACAGGTTTAAACATTGTTTGGACTTAAAAACAATTATTTTCTTAGTTGTAATTTCCATTCAAATTTTCTGTGTAAAGATGCAAATCATATTTGGTTTCCTTTTCGAAACAAATCTAACGACTTAAAAAGAAGACTAATAAAAATCAAGCTATTTTTATTTACATGCTTCACAAAAAGGAAGTTTCTCATTATTATTAAATAACTTTAAATAAAATGAAATTAAAAAAATCAGATGTTTTACAAAAAAAAAATCATTTAAAAATATACTTATAAAAAAAATATTCTTAAAAATTCTGAAAGTTTAGATTTCTAATTTTATATTTCTTTCTATACTTGAACTTTCTTATGAAAGTAAACATAAGAGCAACATTAGTAGCGACATTAAGTACTTTAAAAATGGAACAGAAACACTTTTTCTGGCTACAATCTCTGTATTATTAATATCTATCTACGCACAAACAAGTTCAAAAGTTAGATAAAACGGTAAGATATAGCCATATGGCACGGTACATTTAGGCGTGGTGCCATAATGTTAGATTATTCCAGACATTTTCAGAATATTACATAAATATCTGTAATCATCATACATCAACAGTGATATGTAGTATTTTAAAACATAGTATTTCACAAACATTGTCCTGACTTTCAGCCTTACTGACATTAAATATACTTTGATAACACTCATGTAGAGTATAAGTATATAATAAATAGTTTCTAATATAATCTTGAATTGCTGAGTCGTGACAGCAGTTTGGGCCATAAATTTTATAAAATAACTTATACGTCTACACAGTTGAGTGTAATAAATGCTATTTCTGTAGCAAAAACTCATTCATTGTTCGTTTTTTTAAAAACATTTTCAGAGATTTTATTTATTTGTTTCATATTGCCTTTGGAAATATATATTTTTTAAATTATAAGTGAATGAATAAAATTAAATTAAGGAGAAAGGAGAAATATGTGTATTTATGTGCAGATCATTTTGAAAAGTCTTGTAAGTTGTTTTCTCTGTAATTAATATCCTTAAATTGGGATGGGCAGTCATAAAGAAAAGAGATATATATTTTTTTATTTGAAAACTATTGAATGGGGGAGGGATATTAAGAGTATTTATAAACTGATCAGATAAGGATTTTTAGATTTCTTAAGTAATTTAAAGCAATTTAGCATTTTGCTAATAATTGAAATTTGGCAATTTACTATAATCTATATATTATGCATTTTTAAATTAGACTAAATTAAAATGCTACATTTTTAATGAAAACATTTACTTAATATATCAATAGATAGTTTTTTTTAATGGAAATCAATAAATATAGATTTCATTAACGCGGAACTTAAAGCAACACACTGGCTATTGGTGACAGATTTTATAATTTTGAAGCACGGGATGTGACGAGGAAGAAATCTGAGCCAATACCCTAACCTACTGATATCTACACCACGCCAACAGTCCAACTTTAAGCTAGAGCAGATTTCTGCATCAGCCCCTCTAGATGGCAGATCTTCAGTGGCATCAGGACTTGAACGGTTTCGACAGCATTGTAGAACCCGCAACTCGAAAATGCTGGCCACGAAATCGGGACTTTGATCTCCAGGCTGCAGGTGTCAATGTCAGTTGAAAACATCACTCATGTATTGGCGAATATGTTGTGAAATATAATCTTCGAGCATGATAAACTTAAATAAAATGAATGGCTACAAGAACCTTTAGGGGAAAAAACTAATACACTACTAATTTTAAGAGATACTTTTTCTTTTTACAAAAGTATCTTTATGATAAGAAAATTTAATCTATTTCGGGAAATATGTCAAATATATACGTATTAAATTTTATTGAAAATGTATTTTGATTTAATTCTATTTTTTTTTTATTTCTTTTCAAATTTCGTGTAAAATTGTTTGAATGAATTCAATTTTATGAAGACGATTACACTTATTTAAAATCTAATTCCCAACGCGATCTTTAATAAACAATAAAGCACTTATTAGATGAATATTTATTTTTAAAAATTCTGAGGAGGGTTGACTAAAATGTTTTTGCTTTTATTTCAAATTCTATGCATTATATACATTAGATATTTTTTAATTTGCTGAAAATATTTAAAAATGTAAAAAAGTTGTTTCCATCGCGAGAGCTAAAGGCTAATTTATCTTTTGATATTACTCTATTTAATATTACTACTATTTATTACGAATTCAAGTATATTGAATATCATTTATTGTAAATGGTAATGCATGAATCTCGATTTCATGTTTATTTTCTTTTGACTTCCCATGTTAAAGCAATATTGTTTTTGAAAACAATGATAAATAATAATTAATAATTGATCAGATTTACTTACTGAAAATGTTTGTATTCACTTTTAACAAAGATATAAAAATTTCAAAAATTATTTCATTCAATGTATCTGTGTAATATAGATTTAAGTGAGAATAATGCAGGTTATTTTTCATATAAATAAGAAGGAATACATAGTTTTAAGGGAAAGTAATTTGTTCATAAAGAACTCGAATCTACACTATTAAAATAGGTAGGTAAACAGACTTATCTATCTATGTATGTATGTCTATCTTCTCACAAAAAACAGCTCAACGAAGAAATACGCCAAAAGTGTCAAAAGATGAAAAATGATCAGAGGATGCCCTTTTGACCATTTAATTTCCGATATTGCATTCTAGTTAAGGATATATCAATCAATAACTTTAAAATGCATGATTAGCTTGAACCTGCATGCAGTTTTTTTATAATATCCCCTCAGTTTTAAATTAATATATTTTTTTTAAAATACAAAGAAGTATTTTCTATTATTTCATTACTAAATTAATTATTTAATCATAAAAATTACATTAACTATTATTTTTGAATAAAAGTACATTAGTTTTTAGAGATTTCTTAAGCTAACTCTATGTAACGATGGATTGATAAATAAAAATCTGAAATCAATTTTATTATTTTAGATTCTTAGAAAGTAACTGTTTTTAAAAAGTAATGAATGTACTTAGTTTTTTGTAATACTTCTAGTATTAAAAACGTTTTATTTTTCTTGCTTCATATTAGTATTTATAACTAAAGCAGTATTGTTTTTTTAATTATTTCTCTTTTCTTCCAAACCTTTTTTCCAAGTACCTTATAATATACTACATAAAACTGTGCATTGATTTTTTCTGCTGCAGCTCTTTAATTTTTTATTAATTTTTTTATAGTTAAACTTCGAAAAATTCTCAAAAAAGCAATTTTCATTTAGAAGCTTTTTAGAAAAAGTACTAAACATGTTTAAGCTAATTCCATTCAGAGTTTTACAAAACATACATTTCAGAACATGTATAAAACATTTCACACCCATACTTCAATTACCAAAAAAGCCTTAAGGTTTTGAATAATAGTATATGTACAAAAATTCAACACAGAGAAGTATGAGTTTGAAGTTTTCATTCCGTGAATAGCATGATATAATATTCAACGAATAGTCTGAAACTGTTATGAAATGTTAATTAACCTATTTAAAACTGCTTACCATAAAAAACTGCACAAATGTAGAATAATTAAACAATATACTGTCATAAGGAATATATAGAAGAAAACGAATGAAAGATCAATATTTCATAAAACTTTATCTTAATAATTATTAAAAAAATAAATGCACACACTTCAAAGCTAATTCCTTGTTCAGAGCTAATGCACAACTTGTTCAAAATATGTTTATGCTTTTACTTTTTATTTCCACGAATTTAAAAGCCTTCGCATGTTAAATAGTGTACACGAATAAAAGCATAACCAAATGACAATTTATAGGTAAAAAAAATCTAAGAACTGGATATGTGCATTTGTTTAAATAACTGTCTTAAAATATTTTAAAAGTAAAAGTGTTGAATTTAACACATATGGGATGTATATATATCACCAAAAACAAATACATATAAAAAGGGGAGAGTTATTCTATTCTTGAGAATTAGATTTTTAGTTATCCATCAAAAGGAGATTTAGTATTTGTGTTTTGAGAGAATCCATTTTGAAGTTTTAATTTCCTTCATAATAATATGATAAAAAGCCCACACAACTTTTAAATCTTGACCAAATCCATTTGCTCTTTACAGTAAACAGTTCACAAACTAGAATTTTTGCATGAATCGCACAATTCATTTTTGAAATGATTTGTTACTGCACATGTAATGTTAGGCTCATTCACGCGCAGTAGAAAAATAATTATTTTTCTCAGGCCCTTTCCTAGCAGGTAATCTGAAATGTGAGCGTGGTAGTTACTAACTAGAATCAAATATTGCTCCATAACTTGATAAAAAATGCAGGTACAGCTTTGAAATTTTGCAGGCATATTTACAAAGACTCTATGTATTAAATAATCTAATAAAAAATATCGATAATTTGATGAACCTTAGAATACCATATCGCCTTAATGGTAAAGTAATATTTATGAATTTTAGAGACCTAACGTGTTAAAATTCTTTTTTGAGTTAAATTACCTTTTTTAAATGATGTAATGTTAACAAATACTGTATGCAAAAGTAAGTTTTTCATCTCTTAATTACGTAGTTGCAAGTCTTCTAAAAATATTTTTATATTGAAAAAAAAATTGATTCCTCAATACTTCTAATTGAATTTTTTTAAAAAATATTTCAGGTGACAGGGAATGTATACTTTAAGTAATATTGTAAATCCTATATTTCTGTACAATTTATAGCTTTCTATTTCTAAGCTAAACTTCATTTCTAAGGATACATTCACGAATGATCCATCCTTTTCAGCTTAAGATGTTTGGTCGATGAAGAGAATTTGAATACAAGTGGTATAAAGGAAAACTAACTGAAAGCTATCCATTTAATGAGGTCATTCGAATTTATTCGCCGTGAGTAGCCTCGTGGTTAGAGCATCGGACTCCAGACCTGAGGGCCTGGGTTCGATGCCCGATGCCACTAAATACCACTGATTATAGACGGAGTACGTGCTCGTTAAATTAGTGGGTCCGAAAGTCTTGTGAGTGGTCGCAGCAGAAACCACGAGTGCAGGGGGCTGGAGAATATTTCCCTCCCCTTTATTTACACCCCAAAATTGTGGAGGTGGAGATAGGTGGTGTCGCCATCTATCGTTAAGAAGTCCAACCTGTCTCACAGGCAATGGTAACTTTCATTCCTTCCCCTGCGGGAAGGACACGACAACAACAACATTCGACTTTATATCCCATATTCATGCATTTTATTTATTCATAAGTAGATATATGCATTGCTATTCATATATTTTATAACCGTTTTTCAAGTGTTAATTTATTAAGGTAAAGTCTAAAAAATTCAAGTTTGGAGAGCTATTTAGAGAAATTTATATATTATATGGCAAAATATGTTACTAATTTGGGCCAATTTTAGATGTTAAAATTATTTATAATGTCATAATTACTTTGTTTAAACCATCTTTAGGACTCGTGGTTCAAGTTAACCTTTAAACGTGCATTTACCTATATATATGTACGATATATTCAAAACAGATTTGATCATTTGTAAAATATAAAGAAAGTCTTACCATGTTGAACGTTATTTGTGAAGTGTGTGTGAATATCTGGAACGTATTAATTATTAATTTATATATTCGCTAAAATTCATTTCTACGAAGACAGTTTTAAATTTTCATTAAGCTAGTATATTAATTATCAATTGCATATTTTCCATTTAATTAATATTTCATTAATAATATTTTAGTAAAACGCTGATGCTAACCTTTATATTTCTAAATTGTATCGGCTCTTCAAATATTTAAGGTATATTTCAAAACACAACTTAAATGACGTCTTCCCTTTTCTTCAAAGAATATATAAATTAATTAAAATAACAATATAATAGGTCGGTGGCTAAATTTTGACATTTAATTAAAATCTACATATTTATGAACCTATGTTTTTAATACTTTCTTCGTTATCTTTAATAAATATTTTTATTTAATAGCTTAACAATTGGATTTTAAACACATATCATGAATATTATTTTAAACATTTTAAAACAGAAAATATTTCGAAATTAATAATATGAAATTTTGTATTTATTGACATCTTCTAGCTTAATGAAAAATTCTCCAAAGCGTTCTTTCCATTATGATATCGAAAATTGTCTTTGTTTCAAAATGCACAAAAGTACATAAATACTATGTTAAAAATCGTACGGGGAATAATTTACTTAAAATAAAAAAAATTTTCTGTATGGTTTTGGTGAACTATAATCTCAATAAAATAAATATATTGAAGTATAATATTTAAATTACAAGTTGAAGTTTTAATGAAACAAGCACAAACACTAATTGGCAAAATAAATATAAAATTTTTAATTAGAATTGATAAATTGCTAAAATATTTATGAAGACTGTCCTTAACATTAACCACTTAGCTGACGATTAAAGGTTAAACGATTTGATACCTAGAACCACCATTTTTCACATAGGGCCGCGTATGAGATGTATTGTGCTGGGTGAGGGTGGGGGGATAAAAATGTTTAAATAAGCATATTTTTCTCTGAAATAAGTAAATCCTCAGCAAACACTATCAAAACCAATTTATTGCATTCCGAACCCTGTTCGGAATAGTTTTACACAGGTAACAGCGTAAAGAATAAATAATATTCTGGAACGACACATATGTACGTCCGGGGCACTCAAAGCACCTGTATAGCGAGATAAATATTTTCGCTGACGGCAATTAAGGTGTTAATAAATGAAGTAATTCCAAGCTTCATAAGGAACGAATTTTTTTTATAAAAAAAATTTATATTAAAAATTAAATAAGTTGCTTTATTAGTTGGATGGTTTCTTAAGACCAAAGTAAGTTGCATCTAGGGTAATAAATATAATAATAATTGAATTTGGTAGAAAATAGAGCAACTTGGCAAATGTCAATAGAATAATTTTGAAAATCCAAAATGATGTTTTAGCTAATACGGAGGTATTCCGAGTTTAATTAAAGTATGAATGATACTTGACAATATTTTTCCTTAAGAGACTCTGCAAATGAAATCATAAATGTATTCTCCGTGTGATATCAGAAATTGTATCTCCTATGGTCTAATTTAAGAAACCAATTTTTCCTAAAATATTTACATATCGACCAAGAAAATCTATGGAAATTATGTTTGGAAACTGACTCAGTGGCGTAGTTAGCTAGGTGCTGGTCTTACAGGCCCAAGTTTGCGGGTTTGACACCGGCCCAAGTCGGTTGATTTTCATTATGCAGACAATTGACAGCATTCATTTCATATGATTATGCAGCATGTTAAGGATCTCTATTTTGCCTGTTTGGCTTCAGTGATCACCTCTGTAAAGAGAACTAGGTGTCTCAAAATTATATTGCGTCAATTGGTATCTGCTTATATGGCGTAGCATGAAAAAGTGATATCAGTTCCCCGGGAATGTATTAGGTCTGTAATAGTAATCAACTGTCCGTCATCACATTTGTAAAAAAAAATAACTGGAAGATGCAGAACCAACAGAATAATAAGAGACCATATTACTTGTAATATGATGCAACTAAGAACCTAAGAAAATAACACAAATTAAATTATATTATTACTAACTTAATACTTTAAAATTCATTTTCTGTAGTTCATTAACACCGAAGAAAAAATGTTTCCTTTTAAGTGACCAAGGAATAAAAAAAATATAATATATACTATACTTTTCACCTTTAGAGGCGATATGGCACCATCTTCACAATTTGTTTTATTTTTAATAATTGATATTTGGTTTCAATTGTATTTTATAAAGGTTAATATGAAATAAGAATTCCATACAAATAATTTTAAATTTGTTGCAAAATGTTTGTAAAATCTAAATTTTTTGAAAATTTTTAAAACATTTTTTAAAATCCTAAGGCTTTTTTAAATATGTCTCTTTTATTTCAAAGATTTTTTTCCAAATACCTTATAATATACTACATAAAACTGTGGATGGGTTTTTTTCTGCTGCTGCTCTTTAATTTTTTATTTATTTTTTATAGTTAAACTCCCAAAAATTCTCAAAAAAACATTAATTTTGATTTTGAAATTTTTTAGAAAATTACTAAACATGTTGCAGCTAATTCCATGCACAGTTTTATAAAACATACAGTTCAGAACATATGTAACATTTTTCAAACCCATTCTTCAATTATCAAAAAAGCCTTTAGGATTTTGAATAACAGTATATGTACAAAAATTTAACATGGAGAAATATGAGTTTGAAGTTTTCATTCCAAGAATAGCATGATATAATAATCATCGAGTAGTCTGAAACTTTTATGAAATGTTAATTAGCTTATTTAAAACTGCTTACCATAAAAAACTGCACAAATGTAGAACAATTAAACAGTATACTGCCTTAATGAATATATAGAACAAAACGAGTGGCTTTTTATTAGGCTCTTTTCAAGCAGATAATCTGAAATGTGGGCGTGGTAGTTGCTGTTCAGCATCAAACATTGCTCCATAACTTGGTAAAAGATTACAGATAAAGCTTTGAAATTTTGCAGGCATATTCATAAAGAATCGGGGTACCAAATAAGCCGATAAAAAAATTCGACAGGTTGATGATTTTTAGGGTACCATATCGTCCTAAAGTCAGCAATACTAGCTTTCGTATTATATTAAGAAAACATTGAGATAACTACTTGAACTCTAGACCCAACTTGACGTGTTAGGAGGGGCCAGTGCACGTTAAATCTGAGAAGGCATTTGACCTTCGCTGATATTATTTGGAAGTTGGGACAGTAGGATTCCAGCTCAAGTTTTGCCCTAGTCACTTAACTCTTTCTTGGGCCTCGGGAAGATTACTTCTCATCTACATGATCTTACAAAACACAGCTATGGTAAGCGCAAAACCCATTATAATATATTGACCTTGCTATTATAACTATGGGAAGACTAATTCCCGCTACAGTTTTGTGCTATTGCACAAAGCCCAGCAATTATGAAATCTGTAAATTGAACAAAAAAAGATGTTACTAAAGAAGGATTACCTTGCTCCAAAGCTGTCGCTGTATATAATGATGTCATGAGAGGGGTTGATCACTTCGATCCAAAGAGAAGAAATATACCAAATAAGAAGATCTGTAAATTGGTGGCATTGTGGGGGAATCTTATTTTCTTATCAACCTTGCCATCATAAATAGTTTCATACTGTTGCATGTGAACAAAAGAAACAGAAGTTTAGACCAGCTAACATTTAGCATTAGCTCGTCAGCTAAAAGACGGACATTCCGCAAAAAAATAGGGAAAGACCATCTTGCTAGCTTCCAAGTAAAGAAGTGTGAAGTTCCATATGATGTGCGCTTAGCTAGTGTGAGAAATTATATTCCAAAGATGGTTTCCAACTATGGTCGATGTAGGAAATGTAGCAGAAAGGGACAAAAAAATAGGATTCACTGCATGTGTGCAGAATGTAATGTCCCCTTGTGAAGTGGAGCATGCTTCTCATTTTTCATGCCAATAGTCACCATTAAATTTAATTTTCTTTATACAGTGATAGGTTTCTTGGGAAGTATTCATACTACCCATAAAATTTCAATGTAAACATAAAATTCGGTAAAATCAATTGTACTACCTTAAATGCCATTGTTTAATTGTTAATAAAACATAAAAAACTGGGAGAAATGAGAAATTCAAAAGATAAATAAATGGCCCCCGAAAGAGTTAAAAATATTATACGTATAAAGAATTAAAAAAAAAACTTTTGTTTCTTATCTCATATAAACAACACGAACAGATTTCCGAAGATAAAGTTTAATTGTAATTGCTTGTATATTTCGTAACTTATATTTTCGTTACAGAAGTGTTATTTTGATTGACGATATGAAATATTTTATAATTGACTTTTACATGAAATATACAGTATATTAATGAGTCCGTAAGCGTTATTTAACTTTGAAAAATGTACCAAAATATAGCCTCATTAATGTTTATAGATTTTTTGATGTAAAAAGAGTTTGATGAAGGAATGCAAATTTTGTTTATAGAATACATTTAAAAATAAATAATTCTAACAAATAATGAAGTTTGAACTTTTCGTATTTCGAATAGTAAAATAATTCCCCAAATGAATTGAATAAAATTGACTATTTTCAATATATATCAAATTCCGTGAATAACCTAGTTCACACGGACTCGTGGCTGGCAGACAATGAGTTTGAGTCCAGTGTCACAGAATACCAGCCTTGTACAATGGGCCGCTGTAAGTTAAATCCGTCGAGGTTCAAACATCCTCCGTTGGTGTGGTGTGGAAGTTGAGAAATGGGTGAGGCAGCTCATACGTTATCTTCATCACTTCCGCCAAGTCCGTCGCCAATAGTCCTTTTGCATCTTTATAGTTACGAAGTTAATATAACTCTCACTCCACGTATGAAATGAAAATATATTTCATTTGCACTAATATGTGCATTACCTAATTATATAATCCCCCCCCCCTCAATGGCTTTTAATATTATTATTTATTTCTCTCAAGTTATTATCAATCATAGATATTAAATTGTAACTCTCTCTCTTTCACAAGAAAACCAGCCAATGCCTATGAATTGCAACCAGGAATTCTGGAATGAGGTAAGCCAGTATTCCTCAAATTCACCTCAATGTTATTCCTTATTGAAACTGGTCACGTATTTCTATAAGTCCTCGAATCGGACATTTTTAGTGCAAGGGATACGTCGGAAAAAGGAAAAACGGTACAAACTCCCAGCCGAGAGCTTAAGGGGACGTGCTTTGGCGGTGCCGAAAAAGGATATTCTATACAGCACCGAAGACGCTCTATTTTTTGACCCCTTACATTACACGCAGAATTCTTGCCACTGTCTTCTTAGAAGATGCTCCGGGGCACAGAGGTGGATCTATGGAATGTATTGAGTCAAGAGTAAACCTTTCTGCCAATCTTACTTTCGGTTCAATGCTATCGTGATGCACATTGGGTTTCAGCAGCAAGTATTGGGGGAAGGGTGATTGGATTTGCTGGAAATGATTAGGCCAAGCCGTTATAAGATAGAAAGAGAAAGAAGAAAGTTATATCAAGAATTCTGTATTTATCATTAGTATTTTTTGAGAGGAATGCTTATGTTTGACAGAATTGAAATATATAGCTTCTAAAGCATTAATGCGTTTAAAATAACTTGTTTTATAATCAATTATTATATTAATTATATGTAAGGGAATATTTATCGATCGGAATCTTAAAATGGAAAATTACAGTTTTCATTTTTCATTCTAGTAAGCTTATGTTGAAGAGTAAGATAATTTAGAACATTAGTATTTATTAACGTTGCTTTATGAAACAAAATGAGGACTAATGGTAACGGGCCTCGCAATTTTGAACTTGGGTCAAGTGACGAGTACAACAACTGAGCTGGCTTCCCTCCTTCCATAATTCCACACCCACCAACGGGAGGATATTTGAGCCACACTTTTTTTAAAATGCATCGCTCCCAGAATTTTAAAAGTCGCTACTATAACATTGTATTTTATTGAGGTGAAGAAATGCATTCAAAACACATTAATGTGTTTTAATTAAAATTTAGCTGGCAATTTCTTTATAGTTATTTTAATGAAGATTTTGCAGAATTAACATTTATTTGAATTTACTTGTTTTCGATTTTTAATTCTAATGGGATGACAAAATTCCTAGGAATTTAATAAAATATTAGTTATTCCTTATCAATTTCAAAGCATATATACAATTAAAAATACACTTATCTTTAAAATATATGAACAATAAGGAACAGATACGCTAATAGATCTACTTACTAGATAAACATTTTAATTTCTCAGAGGAAAATTAAGTGTATTATAGTTTAGAATAATCTATGTTGAATACAATCAGGTTGATTATAAAGCTATTTTATTTTGAAGAATATTATTGATTCGTTGTAAAAAGAATTTTAAGTATACTATAAATGTAATGGTGTTAGGTAGCCAAATGTAGCGGGTTCTCCCGGGAATTTCCTTTAATTAATATCTAGAGCGAGTATGATATTAGAATCTCATCTTGTGAAATAACTAGTAGCATAACGTACACTCCCGCAACCCCCGTACTGACGGGGGAGGGGGGTTCTAAAGCGTCACTGATGCCAGGTACGTATTTGGGATTGCGATCCAAAACTTGATTTTGTAAGGCGGCTCTATAATATTCTCATGATACTGCTGGAAGGAACTCTGATGTCTCGATATAGACATTGCTATTTGAGCAAATTTAAAGACGAAATTAGATGGGATTACTTGAGAAGATTAAAAATAATCAGCAGATGTTAGTTAAGCTGTCAGAGGAAATTGTGAAGTTGTTTCTTATTTCACATAGAAAATAATTAAAAAAAATACCATATATGTATATCTACTATAAAAAAGTCTTTCAAACTTTCTGACTAACGTCCCGGTAAAATATAATTAGAAATCACTGGCTCGTAGCTGTTTAAAAGGTATTCGACAACCCTAAAATTGTGAATTTTACCAAAAATTGACATGTTTTATGATTTTCTTTATAGGCCATCTTATTAGTTTTATATAAAAATAGCAAGTTTATTATTTTCCGTTCACTAGAACAAAAACTTCAAGTGTATTAGCAAAAGCAAATGTCATTACTTTAAGCAAGATGTCATACATTAAAACGCGTTTTACTCGAAAAGTGTTTTTTCTTAAATGCTCAAACAAGGCCAGCGATTGCTAAAAAAATTTTTAAAATAATTAACGGAAATTTTTATGTGCATGTTCTGTATAATAGTAGAAGTGTTTTAGCCTTCAGATTCCTCAACCACTATTTTATTACAAAATTTGCTGTCCCTTATGTTAAGAATATCACTGATTTTTTAAGCAATGTCATATAATAAGGAAGATAAAAGGTTCTAGTTTTAGTAAAAATTAAAGTATCGTTCATCCTGAAGATCATTAAAAAATTAATGACTTAGCAACACATTATAATTGGAAGAATGAAATGTTGTTCATAAACTCTTGATACAGAATGTTCATGTTATTTCTTTTTGCAAAATTTTCCCAATTTTTTCCCATTTTATTTATAATAATTTTTTTTTCTCCTCTTAATTTTAGCATATTTTTCTTAAAATGTACTAAACAAATATAAAAACCACAAAAAAAATCCCCATATTTCCATTTTATTAATGGTTAACAAGGCCTAAGACAAGACACTAAAGGGGAATGGAAATTCAGAAGAACGGGACAAGAAAATACTCTTTCTGCTAACTGTGTCACGACATGGAATTTACACAGAACATATTTTTTCCTGTCCTGTTATTCTGGCTAAACTACAGCACATCTGCAACATCCCGCGTGAGGACTCATACGAGATAACAGCATCCAGATTGCCGTTTCTGTCTAAAGGGCCGTTGGTTCTATTTAATTATTGTCCGTTTTAAGACACCAGAAAACCTTTATGGATAAAAAATAAAATCATTAGAAATATTCCTGAAAAAGTATAATAGAAAACAATTACAAAATCACCACTTAACGAAAACAAAATCAGTACTCTATTACAATATATCTATAACTTTAATTATAACTTATCTATAGCTTTACTTGTAACTTATCTATAACTTAACAAATATATATAACTTATTTACTGCATAATATTAAGTTTGTGGCTGCTTTTCTTTAACATTTATTTTTCAATTGTGGGTTCTAAATTAACCACGCTAAATCTATCTAGTGAAGAAAGCCTGAAGAAAAATTCAAAATTATTTTTATTACTGTTATAGAGAAAATCCTGCTTCTCAGAAAAAGGTTGCTGCAAAGATGACTAACACATATTCGTTTCTTTTTCGTATAGAGCTAGATATATATATTTTTTTCAATTTGATCCTAAATGTGATTCTATAAACATAGTTGAAAAAATAGTTTTTAATGTATCATATTATTGAACTTATGGATTCTAAATCCTAAATTAATGCATGTGAGTGAGTGAGTGATTTTGTTATTGCGCAAAGCGATTTCGCTATACTGCGCCAAACATTTGTTTTAATATCTGGTCTAGACGAAGAAAAGAAAGAATGAATGAAAAAAAGGTGAAAATAGAGAAGGACACTAGGTACCGGTTAAATTAATGCATGTATATACACAAAAAAAAACACAACATTCAAATTGTATTTGAAAATATTTTTAACTGTGACAAGTGAAAACAATGGTGACCGGTGCTTTTTCACTTGATCATACCTAGGTGTGTTTGCACTAGAAGATAAAAAAAAATATTTTTTTCAAAACAGCCTTGCGTAGATATTTTATTAATGATTAGTAATCATTCTATTTCGTTTGGGTTTGATTAAATCAACACGCCCCATTAGTATAAGTAAACATGTGTTTCGATTATAAAGAAATAAGCATGCAGCAAAACTTAACCTATATCTGAATTAAATTATAAAGCAAAGATGCTCTATGGGTAATCTGCTGCATGTATAAATTTTGAGCAAATGCTTTATATTTTGTGTATTATTTAAGAAAGAAATAGTACATTGGAAACATTTTTTCTTATTAAATATATAACGTCCAACAATCATTTTAAAAAGGGTTCAAAATGGTTATATATTTAAAACACCACCTAACTCATGTCCGAATGTTGAAAAAACTATTTAACTTTTCTTTTTTTTTAAGAATTTAATTATTTTTTTGAGTATTAAAAGTTTACGTATTAACAGTTCGTGGGTAGCCTAGTGCTTAGAGAGTTGGACTCCAGTCCAAAGGCCCTGGGTTCGATGCCACCAAGTACCCACCGAGTACACACGGAATACGTGCTCGTTTAATCAGAGGGACGGACCAAAAGTCTTGTGGGCGGTCGCAGCAGAAACTAAGGGTGCAGGAGCTAAAGAATATTTCCCTTCTCTCCGGTCCCATGCTTAAATTGTGGATGTGCGATGTCGCCATCTGTAGAAGTCCAATCTGTCTCATGCTCTGTCAACGTTTATTCTTTCCTTTCCGGAAGGACACAACAACAACATGAATATATAATGTTTTATCTAGTTTGAAACATAAATTTTTTTGTACTGCCTTATTTATATAAGAACGTGCGGAAATAAACACATTACTAGTTAATCCATTAAAACTATTCTTAATGTCATGAACACATTTGAAATGTTTAAGGTCTTATAAAATAAGCCGTTTATTTATACAATGTGTATTTTTTTTACTACAGGAACTAACATAGAATGTATCTGTGAAATAATCTTAAATATAAACCTAAGAAAAATCAAAAGAAATACACAAAAAGCAACTTATATAAAAAATACATTCTTAAGTTGTAAAATGTGTTTATATTTTTATGGTTCAACTAAAGAGAGGCAAAAAAAATATATATCTTTAAAACAAAAGTAGCTTAGGATTCGAAAAACGAAATACACTTTACTATCATTTTTCATTCCACCATTTCTTTCTCTACGCTTAAAACAATGTATCCAAATACTTGTTTTGGTCATTAAGCTGTTCAACACATTTCTTCGCAATAGAGCCAAAATCGAGGCTCCATAAAGTGACGCGATAGCAAACCCCTGTCTTTTCCGGCTGCCACGATAAGGCTCGCCTGTGCCCGACGTAGGGAAAGACTTGGATTATTGTGTTCTTTCTTCAAGAAATATTTCCGCCATTTTAGCTTCTTATCCAATTGTCTGGGATCAGGTTAATTGCACTTCGTTTCCTGAGGAAAAAAAAGTAAATAAAAAGAACCATCGAGATTGCTCCAGATCCGAGAAGGCAACATTAAGGCACTTCTTCTATTCATAGACAACTTGGGAATGGTATTTCAGGTGCACAGCATGTGGTGTGAACATAAAAAAAAATCGTTTTTTGAAGAAGATCGTTAAAATATTTTGTTCCGAGAACAAGACACCCTCTTGTGTGTGGATAATTTAAAGCTTCTATTTTTATTTGAAACTAAATTAATGAATACATTAAGCTCAAGTAGATTTTCGTTCGTCTAATACTTGAGGCAATTTATGTTTAATTTTTTATTTCTTAGCATAATTTAGGTGTTTTATCTTTGCATCTAAAAAGGATTTTAATGTTTCCAAAAGCCCATTACATTTTTAAAGTGCTTTTTTTTGTGCGTTTATTTAAATATTGTTTACTCCAGGGTGAGGTTTTGGTGGCATAACAATCTCACTTAATGTGAAAGTGTTAATTGATTTTTAAAATAAATACTGAAGTGAAGTTTATCGGACGTTTAAAAATAAGTAATTTATTCTCTCATGATAATATGTTACAATAGTTTTAGTAACGAGTATTCTTTTATGCTAATAACAGTGAAGTGTGTGTTGAATATATTGTGTTCTTGTATTTATGAGTAATTTCTTTAACATAAATTAAACTCTCAAGAAAAAAGCTTCAAACATTTCAAACGTTTTTAATTTTGTGTTATAAAAAAGAAATGTAAATTTGGCTGATGTGTTATTATTTGTTAAACCCTATTCAAGGGAGTTAGTATTTATTACTGCCCCATTATAAAGATACACGAGCGCTATTGGCGACGGACCACTACACGCCAACAGAAGGAATTTGAGCTTCGACAGATTCCCCTCTTCATATTCTTTACCGTCATCATATCGAGTCTGCCGGCTGGGTGGCTTATTTGGCTTATCACTGGCCTGGTTCGCCTAAGGTTGCGGGTTCAACCTTGGCCTAAGTCGGTGGGCTTTCCATGATGCAGAAAATTGTCATTATCGATGCTGTGTATCCGGCAGGTAAAAAACCCTTTGAGTTCATGTTTTTCTTGTATGCACCCGGATAAATGAAATTTCTAAGGTGGTTTCGCATCGTCAGAGCTCAGGTGCCTTCCCCTGGGGAGAAAATTGGGTGACAAAATTACTTGAGGTGATTGGTTCTCCTCCTATATGATGCTGTAGTAAAATGAGACAGCAGTTGTCGAGGAATGTTTGTACCAGGTCTTCAATTGAAAAACACCAACTCCCAGCACCATTAGAAATGAAATGAAATGACTTATTGGGTCTTCAGTGGCACTAAGACTCGAATTCATGATTCTTCAATGCCAACTACGACTTCATGGCCATGGCCACTCGGCTGCAATGAACACTGTGTCAAACATGTCCTTCGATGTCTTGTATAAAATATACGTGCTTAGTTAAGATATTATTTAATTCACTAATACGATTAAATGATAATTTGGCTTTCAAAAAATTGTACTGTAACTAGTGAATGGTTTAATGTTTCTTGCTGTTAGTAGGTAATTAGAAATATTTACCCCTTATGTGCGCTTTCTAGCGCACATGCGAATCCCATATTTCTTGGATACTCACCTTGACGTTACAATGCCCTTTTCATATTTCCTTTTGATGCTGACTTAAGCACACGTTCCTTCGTGTTTTGTTTCACTTTCTAAAATTTATATAACTGTTATTGTTGTTTATTTTTTCCTTTCGAATGTTGCATCGTAGATGGATTTTTATCAAAAGTGATACTGAATCCCAATATTTCCCGGAAACTGATGGATACGACAGTGACTCTGATACAGATTTATCTATTTGTCATGAAGAATTGGAACAAAAATGATAACACTCTTATGGTATATGGAAACGCTTTATGTTCCAAGGAGCATTTCGATCAATTTCACAAAAATTTGTAATTTGAAATCTAATTTTCCTATTTTTTAAAATTTGTAAATTAACTTTTTGTAATTTTATTCAATGCCAATAAAAGAAAATCTACCTTATAATGTTCCATGTGTTGGTTTATACTGGCTATACACCTAAATCAACCGTGTATCTACATGATGTTACAATGAGATTTTGCCGTTTAAGCATGTATCCACTAATGGTTGCATGGTACACAAGGGGTTAATATGTTTTATTTTAAATTTATTTAGCAAACAGCATTATATAATAAAACTCTGCTTTCGCTTTAACGTTCCTTGAAAGGCATTATTTACTTCTTGTGTACTTCAGTTACTCTTACTACATATAAAAATGGTGTTGTTTTCTTCTAAAGCTACATGATCCACTTGTCATATGCTATGCCCTCGAAATTCATCGTAGCAAATGGCTAGGTTAGGTCTATCGCGTTAGACGTACCATTGAAAACAATGCAGGTGATTGTATGTTTCGTCTCTAGGTCATCCTCAATGGCAAATTTAAATCCCAAGTCTTCTTGATTTTAAATTTTCTCTGATGAAAAAAAAAAACATTCGATGGAATTTCCTTCAATCGGCAAAAATACATTTACAAATAAATAAGCTGAAATAGAAATTTTAAAGAAATGAAGACGAAAGAAAATTTAAAAAAACTTTAGACCACAAGAAAATAAAGTAAATCTTTACCTACACTGATATTCAATATGTGAAGAGTTTTTTTTCAGATTTTCTTGAGAAATACTGGACAGAGTTTTATGAAATTTGGTATGGATACCTGTAGGACTAATATATATATATAATGCAAGAAAATAACCATTCAACCGTTAAAATGCGCACGCAAATCATGCGTAACACTCATTGAAGTCGAATGTATGAAACAGCAGTTGCAGAATATAACGAAGAAAATTGGTCAATAGAGTGCATTATACTTCCTTTAGATAAATAGACCTCTACTGTGATTTTATACCAGAAATAATGGAATTTATGTGTTATTGTTGAAATTAAACCCACTCGTTCAACAGTTCTGTTTTCAAGCATGGAAGTTCTCGGAGGGGATTTGCGAGTTGCAATTGCCCAACCCAAGCTTCCTAGGCATTGTATAGGGATGAGATCTGGAGATCTGACCAATTCATTCTGCGAATATCCTCACTTTCCAGAAATTCGTCTGCCAGATGCCTATGTGTCTCGAGTTGTCATCCATAATAATATTGTTATAATAATAAATTGATAAAATCTGTCCGAGTTCCAGAGATAATAGATCAATCTAAACATTCTCTTAATTTTGAACACCCGTGTTTATTGCATGCTGTAATTATTAAGGAATGAATTAAGAAACCAATTTGCATAAAATGGAATATCACTTCCGGATAAATAATTAGTTCGTTATAAATTACATCAGGAGGTTTCGGCTCGGTTTGTTGTTGACGAGTCACTTATAATAATAACCTGAGAGACGAAGTTGAACTGAATTTTTATCTCCAGGCTTGAAACGGTACCTTTTTGCAAAGAAAAAATTAGATGACTACTCCTTGAGGGAATTCAACCTGAAGCAGTAAAAAAATATTTTACTTCTGCCATTTCTAAAATTTATTAGTTCTAAATTTAATTACTTTTTAGAAATGTATCAATTGTTTAATTAAATCATAAAGATAAATAAGAAAATACAATATTTTTCAATTCCTGATATTACTTTACTCTCTCTCTATATATATGTTTAAATTTTCCATTGTTAATAAAATACTTTTTATTCATCAGTTCAAGCTTAAATAAGTTGTTTTAACTTGTAGTTGATGCCACTTCATGTTAATACAGTTTTTTTTCACAAATCAGTTCTTTAAATAAATTTAATTTTTTAATTTTAATTTATTCTGCGTTATTTCTGTTGTAGTTACACCTACTTGCAACAGATGGCGCCAGTACGTTTTTCTAACGAAGTAGGAATTGAATTTGAAAAAAAAATTATATTACTTGTTTAAATTATCAAATCGTGATCATTTAATTAATTTATAATCAGTTAAATATTTTTAATTCAAACTTTAACTTGTGCATTTTATAAGAACACTTGTTTGCTGAAGCTAATGTGTTTATTTTCTGTACATTTTTTTGAACAGAAATAGTTAGTGTTAAAATATAATATTTTTAGAAATATTATATTTATTTTTTCAAAATTCCATCCAAATGATATCTAATGTTCAGTTATTTCTTAAATTATTATAAAAATATACATTACCTGAAACTAAGAACTTACCTTAAAGTGAAAAAGAATTTTTTATTTAAGCGAAATATGTGTGCTTGTGTAGTTAATTTTATCGTGATTTCGAGATTTTATTAGTATATATATTGAGAGAGAAAGGGAGAGCGAAGCGTGGAGAGAAATAACGTTATGAAATAAAACATGTGAGAAACCTTATGATTTAACTAGCATAGAAACAGTATGAAAAGGAAAAACAAGTCTGGGAGCAAAAGTTTAGATTTGATATGAAAAGCATAAAAGAAATTTATTCTTAGAAAGTTTTAGAAAACTATTTTTTCGCTTAAGAAAAATATCTTCCGAGAGATTAATGATTTTAAGAGTTTATAACCTTCTTTAAAAGATAGATTTCCAAAGACATGTCTTTTTTCACAGTTTTAGTTTAAATTATATACTTATTTTTAAAAATATTGGCGGTACTTTAAATTTAAATCGAAAAGTAAACTTTGGAAAGAAATTTAATATTTTTTTAAAGTAAACATTTTATAAATATTAATAAGGGGTCTTTTGAAATATATTTAATATGTGCCACGTAATTTGAATCTTGTTTCAAGAATACATTTACAGGTCATAGAACTTGGAGAAATACTAATTGCTGTTTAAACTTTCGAGTTATTAAGCAGTTTTGTGAAGCAGTAATTTATAATTTATTTTATTAAAAGTAACAGTGCATGCCGTTATACTCGAGCTGCATTTTCTCTATTACGTTGAACTATTTATGTTATTGAGAACGAAAGATAAATATTATTTAAAAATGAATTGAAAAATAAAGTATTGAGATGTAAATAACATGACTAGCATTCAAAAGATAATTTTTTATTATCTTTGAAATCATTTAAATTATGATTTCAAAAGTTAATAAATAACTATAAATTTTTAAGTTAAAAGAAATGCGAGAACAAATATATATATACGAGGGTCGGGACAAAAGTCATGGCAACTACGGAAGATACCAGTCCGGTCGGAAAATATGACTTATACAGACGAAAG
>BMAO01025910.1:0-19295 GCA_019973975.1 Trichonephila clavata | reverse complement strand
AATGGGTTGAAATAGTTCCCTTAAGGAAAGCTTCGGCTAAAGCAATTGCAATGCATTTTTGAGAATATATTGCGCGTTATGGAGCTCCTGTAAAGTTAGTCACCGACAATGGTCCCCAAATGATATCCGAAGTTTTCGAGCAAGTGTGTCGCAGATTGCACATAAAACACGTTAAAACTGTGGTATATCGTCCACAAGCTAATCAAACAGAACGAGTCAATCGCACTCTTTTAAAAATGATTTCGAGTTTTGTCGCGGATAATCACACTAACTGGGATCAATTTCTGCAAGAGTTCGGTTATGCAATTAGGACAGCAGTACATGAGACACGGGTAAACACCGGCGGAATTATTTTTAGGTCGAAATTTAATCACTCCTTTCAGAAATTAGTTATGGTAACTGATGGATCAGATTTAGTTTGTGGGAACATAGAAAGGTTGTTTGAGGAAGCTAGAGTTCATACAAAGCGCCAGCAAGAGAAGTGGGCGAAATATTATAATAAAAAGAGGCGTGAAAATAATGTGAAAGTTGGTGATCTAGTATTAGTTCAACTCACCCGTTAAGTTCAAAATGTAAAAAAATAGTAGGTAAATTTATGCCAAAGTTTGAAGGCCATATAAAGTTCTGAGTGTAAAAAATAATAATAATTTAGTAATATTAAAATTGGGTAAAAGAATAACGGTTAATGTTGACCAGGTGAGAATTTACTATCAAAGAGAAGACAGTGTTGCCGAGTCGGAAAGTAACACTAGGAGTAATCATGGTGCAGTGACATCAATCAGGTCAGATGATGCGCAGTCGTCATTGGTGCAATCGGAGAATGATAGGGGTGGTCGTAAAGGATCGAAATCAGGAAATGTAAATGGTAGCAGAGATATAGTTGCGAATAGACGCGAGGAGTAGAGGTGAGAAAAAAAACGTGGACGGACGGAATCTACTGTTTCTTCGGGGGATAACGCGTATAATTTCAGGAAAAAAAAAGACCTGTCTGTGCTGAGAGAGAGAAAAGAGGAAGGCCTGACTCATGGATGGACAATGTACGGAAGAAGAGACCAGAGGCCCAAGCAGATCGTGAGAAAAGAAAGATTTCCTCGTCAATGTCCTCTCGTCCTCCAGGAAGCGTTATAGAAAGGTGGAAGAAAATAGTTCTGAAAGAGCAGTTCCAGACATCCCACAGATTCAAGTATAACAGACCTCATCAGGAAAGGAGCTGTCCATACAATCTTCGGAGCCGACGTCGAGTGGACAACAGCCAAGTTCCAGTTCTCACAGAAGGAAACAACGCCTCAGCAGGAGCATATCAACTTCAACGGACTCGATGGAAGAAGGGACCCAGAAAGTTGGAGCGCAGAGTGGACAACCCTAGGACAAGGTCATCCAGCACAGAAGCCATGGTAGGAGACAAAGCCTATGCAGATTGGATCTAAAGACTAGTCAGGTTGTATAATTCTAATTTGTTTATTTTTCCTCTGACAGACAGTTCGGAGTATTTTCCATGTGGGCTAGTCTAATTTTTTGTAAAGTTAACGTACAAAAGTGTCACTGAGTTGTGTGCATTTTCATATCGGTTGAAAAGACTTTTGTATTAATTTTTTTCCAAATTGTGGAAAAACATTTGTTGAATTGCAATTGTTTTGCTACACATTAAAGACGTGGCTTTATATGTGAGATTACTTGTATTGTTTGTGTAATATATTCTATGTAAAATGTATATATTTTGTGTGTAATTATTAAGATGTATAAGTAATGTCTGGTTTCTGGGCGCGGCGTAATTAGGATACTAACAAAAAACATTAACAGCGCAGCGCGATTGATTGGGAATTTTTGAAAATGAAACCAGATAAGGGTTATTTTGTTACTAAACTATATATATATAATATAATGTATGCCATATTTTATGTCAATAAGGAAGTTATATAAAAGTTCTGTGCATTTAATGTCATGTTTTAGAAAAATTGACAAGGTTTCCTTTCAGGGCAGCAGTCCCTGAACATAGTGATGTGATGAAAGTTTGATGTCGTATGAAGATATTGTATAAAAATTTTTTTGTATTTATTAGCACTTAAGTAAAGTGCATGATCAGGGTTTTTTCCTTGAAAGGTTTTCCCCTGATCTTCGCCCGAATGGGATGCACTGTAGGGAACCTAATATTGTGAAAGATAAATAAATTAGAGTGGAGTACCCTTTGAGTAGTCATTTCTGTGTGCTAGTTTAATTAAGTTTCTAACTTAGAGAGTTAAAATTTTCTGCTAATTCAGTGTTTTCAGGCATTATAAAGTTCGTGAGTTAAAACTTTCTACAAGTTTAGTATTTTCAGGCGTTATAAAGTTCGTGAGTTAAAACTTTCTACAAGTTTAGTATTTCAGGCGTTATAAAGTTCGTGAGTTAAAACTTTCTACAAGTTTAGTATTTTCAGGCGTTATAAGTTCGTGAGTTAACTTTTTACAAGTTCAGGCATTCTAGAGTAGTTAAAATTTGTGCAGGTTCAGTGTTTTTCAGATGTTAGGTAAATTAAGCGAATTCTTGCAGGTCGTTAGACCGTCAATAAGTCACGCTTTTTTCTCGGAGGGGGGTTGTGACGGGTGCTTACGCGTTTCACTAACCTTCTCTGATAAACTTTTAAATTGTATTTATTTTGACCAATCCCCACTGAGAGCTGGAAGTGTGACTTATGCAAATAAGATAGTTTCGTGTTTAGCGAGTTCGAAAGAGATATAAAAGGGAGAAATGAAATGAAGAAGAGGATGACTAAGCGGTTTGAGGGAGGATGACTAAGCGGTTTGATAGAGTAGAACTCCGTGTTTGAGATTAAAAAGTAAACTACGTCGTTGTCCAAGAAGGTGTTTTTATCCGTCTAGCTTAATAAAGTGAAATTTGAAGATTATTTAGGCGGATCAGAAGTTATTGAAGATATCCGAAATTACAGCCACTTTATAAATTCTACTTGTTCCAGGTTCCTACTGAAGTAGATTTCAGGTCTGTAACTTTTGGTGGCTTAAATTTAAATGTGTAGTTTGATTGTACGTGTTATTTCCCCTCGTGATATCAGTTAGTATTCCGTCGTCCATAATTGAATGCTGATAATACTCCATGATAATTTATTGTTCTTAAAGTTGATTATTAATTGTATAATTGTGTCTTAAAGAAATAATAAATAAGTGATTTATTATTCGAGTAGTCTTTAATGATGAATACTACATATCCTAACATAGATAATATGCAAAGGGGTAGTGGGAGACTACGACAAAGAGCAAAAAAGATGCTATATGTTTGACATAATTAATAAAAAGTGCAATTTTTACTCCCTTGGAGCAAATTTCAAAAAAGAACCTATTTACAAGAAAGAGTATAACATGGTTAGTATGATGGTTAATACGGAGTATGTCTCGCGGACGATGCAATGCAGGCCTTACAACGCCTATGCATGCTGAGTATCAAATTATCAATCTGATCTTGGGGAATATTACACCACTCATCAAGCAATGCCCTCCGAAGTTCCGGTAGACAGGTGGGAGGGGGTTGACGGGCTGCAATTCGTCGGCCAAGCATATCCCACACATGCTCTATTGGATTCAAGTCCGGTGAGTATGCTGAGCAATCCATACGGGTGATATCCTCCGATTGAAGGCATTCGTCTACAATGTTTGCACGGTGAGGACGGGTGTTGTCATCCATAAACAGAAATTCAGCACCCATGGCGCCCCGAAACAAACGTACATGTGGTTCCAGAATGACATCCCGACAGATGTGGCCTGTCATCGTTACACTCTGAACATGCAGGTCAGTTCTGGAACCAAGAATAATTCCTCCCCAAACGAACCATCCTGCACCACCGTAACGGTGTCGTTTAATGGTGTTCTCTTGGTGGTAACGGGTACCTGGCGCTCTCCATATGAAAGTCCGGCGAGAATCAGACTGCAAACTAAACCTGGACTCGTCGGAAAACATCACACAAGACCACTGTTGCGGTGTCCACAATGTATGCTCTCTACTCCAGGTTAATCGCAGGCGACAGTGAGTTGCGGTAAGGGGAACACATCTGACAGGCCTACGAGCATATAGAGCAATGTGCCCTAAGCGTCTGTACACGGTCTGCCTTGAAACTGTCGTACCGGTAGCTGAAGAGAGCTGACGAGATAGATCTGATGCTGTGCTCGGTCTGTTTCTTTTGGCAGTAACTGCCAAATATCGGTCCTCATTCGGCGTTGTAACTCGGGGGCGACCTGTGCTGTAACATCTACTCACATTACCATCATCTTGGAATCGTTGCCAAAGCCTGGAGATGACACTCTGGGCGATTCCAAGTTCCTCGGATACTTCCAGCTGGGTACGTCCACATTCCAGTCGTCCGATAATTCTACCACGTAAAAAATCATCCAAATGCTTCCTTTGTGCCATAACTATGCGGTTATTGCACTGAAAGGCTTTTAAAGCGCTTGTGAACAATTTTACTTCTTTGCCACAATTCCTTATACACCCCTCTCTTACACTCTCGTCATTGTGCAAACTATCCGCGCCATTTGGTGGTTTCCTGTAATTTGCATTTTCTTCTTCAAGATGTGTGTGATAATTCTGCAGGTGAAATTTTTATTTTAGAGTTCAATTTCTGTGTGATTCTGAATTATCCTTAATTTATGGACATGAGTGTATAATATTGAGTGACTAATTTTCATTAATTTGGAAAATCATAAATTATATAATATTCTTCAAATTTTATCATAATGCATACAGACTCACATATAAAAATTACTTGTGTTATATTCATTATATGAGTGAGTATTAACGTCCCACTGTTCTCGAGGGCTTTTGGGGACGCTCCACGTAATTTTGAACCATGGTCAAGTGACGCGGACGACACCACCTGAGCCGGCAAAATTAAATTCCGAATTCTGAAAGAACTTTCAACCAAATACAAAAATGTTACACATTATGATATTGAACTTGTATCCACCTTTGTGAACCTAGCCAGAAAAAACAGAAAATTATTTTTTAAAAAAAGGTATTGTAGTAAAAACTTTGATTTTTTCCATGAATGCCAATATATTGGCACTTGTAATGAGTGGGAAATAGGATGGTTTCTATCGACTTGGAACTTCTGAAGGAATTTGGATACAAGTATATGCAAAATCACAATTTAACAATATTTTTTTTAATGGCAGTCTCATTATTTTGTCAGAATATAACATTTGTACTTTTAGGAATATAAGTCATTGATATAATATCCTTATCATGACCTTTTTTCATACTTTGCCTAAATAACTTTATGTATTCTATGCAATGCCTAGGCAAAGTATGTAATTAATCTCATATTTCATACTTTGCCTAAAAACGTCCGGCATTGTATAGAATGCCAACATTTCATACTTTGCCGGCAACATATATACAATTACTCTGTTATATGCTTTCATAAATTATGCTAAAGAGCGGAACTTTACTTAAACTGGAACATTTGATATTATTAGTTTTAAGTAACTATTTTTATTTATCACTTATAAAATTTATCCCTAACGAAAATCATACATTATCATTTAATAAGAAAATATTAAATTTGCTCATAGAGCTTTGGTATATAGAATTTTTTAATTTGTGTCTTCTAACAATATCTAGAATAAATTTAAAGTCGCATTAGTTTCAGTTTTTAATATGTTCACTATGAAAATATGTTAATGTTTATTGAAGTTACAAATCTTAAGCTAATCCTTTATATATATATATATATATACATTTTTACAGGAAGTGCAAACACTCCCTTCATCTGGTTAATCTTTGCCCTTATTTAGCAGCTGTCCTGAAAATGCAATTCAATCAAATAAAAATGAGCAACAAAGGGGGAGAAATACCAACTTTTATTTTCACAAATTTTTTTGAAATAAAATACATACCTTCATGGCAGATATTACACGACTGAAAAAAATTCCTGTGCTGCCCAATTATTACATTCCAAACAAATCAAGTATTTGTTTGGGATGCAAGTAAATGGAATTCAAGTGAGTATTAAATATTTATTACTAAAGTAATTAACCAACCAAATTTTGTTATTAAATATAATAATTATAAATGTGTCCATTTTCAATAGATTTTAAAGTTTCATGCTGCACAGAAATATTGATTTAGGTGGGGTGAGAGTTTATTAATATAATACTACTGGTGAGAGACTTCATAAGTTTGAACTATAATCAAGTGATGAGGATGACACCTCAGCTAGCAGCCTCCTCTCCAAACTTCTACATCACGCCAATGGAAGGACTTTGAGTCTCGACAGATTTAATGTGAATCAGCACCTCAAATTTTATTATAGCTACATTTTATTGCTATTTCACAAAACATTAAAAGATTGTTGTAAGATTCCTTTTAAAAAATTCTTAAGATGAATTTTCTGCATAGCATAGAAATCTATAGAAGATTATTAAAGATAACAATTATAGAACACATTAGAATTAAAATTTTAAAGTATAAAATATGAATGATTTTTGTGTCAGGCTTTACAATTATTATGAAAAAGAATTTTGGAAAATCATTTCAATATATGTACAGTTCCAACAAACATATCAAACCATATTTGATATTGTTGAATTTTCAGAGAATCCATTCTTACTCCTAATGCAACATAAAAATCACAATTTCAAAGAAATTATAAGAATAGATGATTCATTACCAAAATGTAAAGATCAATATATTAATAAAAAAATTTTTAAAAAAACAGTAGTATTTCGAATATGAGCATATTAAGAAAGAATAGTAATATAACATTAAAAAGAACTCCTTGGGAAATATATATATATAATTTCAAACTTTCGGAAAAGGGATGAACATACTAAGTTGCTTCAATAATAACAACATGTCCTTAAAAGAGTTTATAATTTATACAATAGTCATAAAACTTACAATTTTAAAAAAGTTATTTTTCCTTTTCTAATACATAAAAAAAAAATTTTTTAATCAAAATACAAATGTATTTGTTACTTTTAAGTGAATAAAATATGCTTATTCCATATCAGTAATTTTTTTTCTCAAGAGTTCTAAAATTACCTCAGAAAAAGTAATTAATTCAAAATGCAATGTACTGGAGTCAGAAATTGATGCCAATGTAAAGGAACAGGTAATTTAAACTCTTACACTATTGCTAACAAGAAATCAAACCATAATTTCAGACATCATTTCTTCACTAAATATTTCTTAATTTTTATAGGCTCCCTATAATTTATATAACAATTTAAACAAATTAGGGAGAAAGCTGTACAACTTAACATAAATAATGCAATGGATCATGAACATATTTAGAAATAATGGAGCTCTTTCTGTCTTGGCTTAGCTTTATAGTTTATTAAAGAAAGAAAAAAAAATAGAAGATAAAATACATTTGTCATTTGTGTAACTATTCGATTTATTATGGCTGAATAGTAGAAATAAATTATATTAAAGCAATTAAAATAAATTACAAGTGGTTTCGCAGAAATCTCTCTTTATACATATATATAATGTGTTAGTTGAAAAGTTTAAAACAAGGAGGATGTCTCTCTAAAACATAAATAAATAGACAAAAGAGTTCTCAAAAAATAGTAATTTGTTGAAAAGTCTTGGGAAAATATTTTTTGCTCAAATTTTACTCTTCTATAATATTGGATTTATCAACCAGATATTCTTTATTTATTTTGATATTTATTAACCACAGAATTTCAAAAAAGTACTGGAAAAAAAATTCCCCTTATTTCATCGGAATATTGGCTCACACAAGAAAGAAAATATGCAATCAAATATTCTTTATAAAGCAAAGAAATGTTCATTTTGTGAGAAAAAAAAACTTTTTTGTTTTAAATTGAATATCTAATCCCAAAACATTTTATAAATTATTACCACATAAAATAATGGTTTTTTGAAAAATATGGAAGCTTCAATGAAATAAATTTATGAATTATGTTTCTTTCAAAGACTCACGTTACAATACACAAACTGAATAAATTAAGAATTAAAATTTACTAGTAACTACAGGGAAATAACAAAGCGTCATTGGAAATGTTTGAGAATTACTTGATGATAAAATTTCCTCAATACAACGCACTTCTCAGACTGAAAAATTAATATACTGATTGCTTTCTTCAGAGTTCCTCATCATGAATATTTAGTTCAAAAATTACACTAGATAATTAATCTACTTCATTTTTAGATGAGTGGCAACACTTAATTTCCAAAACTTTCTTTCCTTTGCTGGAAATTTGTGGATAATGATAAAACCTAAAAACAACACATATCAAGCTGCAATTGAAGTAATGTAGGCATTACCTCAAGGAATACTGAAATAAAGCCTTTTTTATTTTATTTCGGCAAGTTTCACAAAAGTTTGACTAAGAAAATGGCTTCATATAATTGAAATCACAAATTCAATCTTTCATAAAAGAATTATTTTCACATCTCGTTAGCTTAGAAAGTAATACAAGTGTATCTGAGGTAATCAAAAGTATAAATTTTGTTTAACTAATATTTTTAACATGATCAGATTATGAATTTAAATAGACAATTGAATTCAATATTTCACATTTTAATGTAGAAATACTGTGTTTTTAAAAATTCTTAATATTCACCAGTTTTTAGAGATATGTGAATGGGCCTCTTTTATCTTTATTGATTAATATAACAGTACTTTTTAGAATATATTAATGTAACTGGAAAGACTCAGCATGAAACAAAATAATCAAATTTAAATTTCATGTTTTCACATCAACATTTTAAAAACATTTTTGCAAGCAGCATAGATCATCACAAAGACATCTTATAAATAATTTTTCTAGGCTGAAAAAGAGAACAAAGTCTTACAATAAACTTATTCAGGAAAAGACTGCCAAAAGCATTTTAATCATAACATAATACAAAACATCCTTTGAAAGACAGAGTCATATATTGTCTACAAATATAATCATTTTTATCCATCCATGTTTTTTCACTTAATTTTAACAGTTTGCCTTTCAAATTTTTTCAAATTTGAATTATGTAAAAGAAAATCACATCAGACATGGGGCTTCAGTTACATTTTCCTTGAGACATATCAAGTATTTTTAAAAAATTTATTATTTTATTAGTTATTTATCAATTTTCAATTAGATTTTTGGATTGCATTTTAACTAATTCTAGCAAAGGGGATCAAGCAAAATATGCTACAACATTACCATGTAATTTGTGTCAGATGAAAGTAAAAATTATATGGTTCTAATCAAAACAATTTAAATATACTCTGAGATAAATCAAATCAATTCATCCACCAACACAGAATTCCCATGAAACAGTAGACTCAAGTTAATTCAAGAGAGAATAGCTATCAATAGTTAGCACCTAAAAACAAAAAGAATGCATTTGATTAAACAGTATAAATTTATTAATGTTTAAAAATATCAGAACGATTTTAAAAGAATAAAAGAAGCCCTGTTTAATGTAAAATAAGCCAAAGGTAATGGATAAAAATTAACTAAGGTTAAAAAATATTGCACTGCAAGGTTTACACAAATCAATAAAATAAAGGAAACAAACACATAAAATATAATAAGGAATTCTTTGATGTTTAAAAAATACCTTCCATCTGTAATTTTGGAAATTAAAATAATGTTTCAGAGATAAAAAAAATAAAAACACCATATAATAAAATCATTAAAATTACCAAAAGCTGTATATGAATAAAGAATTATTATAAGATCAAATACTTCAAAAATGAAAAATCTCCACACAAAAAAAAGTATTTTAAATATATATTTGGCATTTATTATGCACAAATGAGAATCAGTTTTACTAAAGACTAAACAATTTACAAAACTATATTTCAAAACTTTAAATAATTAAAAGAGATGTACCTTTAAGAATAGAGATAAATAATATGTCCAATTACCTAATTAATGCTCAATTATACTAGTAAATTTAGGCAGAAATACTAATTTAAAATTAATAATAATATATTTCACCAAGAAAAAACTTGCAAAAATAAGATGAAGCTGAAGGTAAGGACAGAAAAAATTGTCAATGAAGTCAAAATTTGAAATAAAAGTTAATATTCGGCTGAACTGAGGGAAGCTACACAAATTAGTCGTTCAATTCCCTTGTACTGCCTTTTGGAATATATATAAGCTCACAAATTTAGGATAAAACCAGAAAATACAGACAGAATAATTGCATAAAAAAACAGGGATAAACTTGAATTATCTTGCTTCAATGTAATTAAAAATAGTATGTTTTAAAATTAATTATAAATATATTAGGAGGCATCATTATCTTCTTGCAATATGCAACGCATTATCGCTTTCTGGCGTGGTCAAACAACTTTCTTCCATTCGAACGTTTATTAGAGACAGCTTAATCACTCATAAAAGGCATGAAAATAGCAGTGATATTGTGTTGCTGAATTTAAAATATTTAATGAAGAGAAAATAAAATGCAGAAGAAAAGAAATATTAACCCTTGATAAAACAAACTTTTGGATTGAACCTGGGATTCATTATTTCATCAGCATTTTTTAATCCATTACATAATATAAATGCTACAATACAATAAAAAATTGTTTTTCAAATGCCCTTCATATATATTTTATATAAAAAAGCAGAATTAACATAAATAAGAAATTATATAATTAGAAGAAATACATTTAACATAAAAAGCTATTCCAGAAACACCTTTTATTGATTTGTAACATTTCAGTACTTAAAAATACAACTTTAGGAGTGATTCAAACATAACATTTCCTTAAATAGAAGGAAAGAAACATGACATTTCCCTTTCAAATATATTTTAACAGCTAAAATTTTAAAAACATTCAGGATAAGGATTATATTTTTTCATTACAGTCCAGCTTCTCGCAATTCTCCGATGTCTTCAAATTACTGTTTCTCCCTCTTCTGAATCAGAATTCAAACCATTGGAATTATAAATGAAAAACATCAAACCTACAACAAATGTATGATACTTAGTTTTAAATTTTGAAATTAATGACACTAAAAATTTTTCACCTGAAATAAAAAGCAATCCAAAAATAAAATCAAGCTGAAGGTAAGGAAAAACGATTTTTTGATGAAGTCACAATTTTAAATAAAAATTACTATTCAGCACTAGAATATGTAGAAATGCGTCTTTTGAGCTACGAAGCACATTCTGCAGAGTATTCAAAATTATTCCAAGGCATGCTTATGCATGGGGAATAACAAAACTATTTATATACTTGCTTGATGAAATTCCTGTATTCAGAATGCAACTCCAGATATATATATTAGAAGCCTTCCTGTTTCAAGTGGGATATATGAATAAACCACAATTTAAAAACATTCTTTCAAGTCGAAAATATGCTTATATATTAACAGGGTTTTTCAACATGTGTTCATAATAGATTAATATTTCAAAACAATTAATTCCTGAGGGAAGCTACACAAACTATGCATTCTATTTACATGTACTGTATTGGGAATACACATAAGCTTACACACACACAAATTTAGGACAAACCTAGAAAATACACACAGAATAATGACAAGAAAAGGAGAGATGAATTTCAAATACCTTGCTTCAATTTAATTAAACATGTTATATCTTCAAATGAATTATTCAAAAATTATACGGTATTATTGTTCTGTGGTATTCTGCAATGCATGATAAGTTTTTGATCTGGTCAAACAAATTTCTTCTGCCCAGAATGGTAATTGGGGACAATTTAATAATTTATAAAAGGCTTGAAAATATAAGTGAAATGATTTTAATGAGTTAAAATTTTTTCATATATTATATTCTGTAAACAAACCCTCAGTAAATGGGTTTTTTTTTAATGAACGGCAGAAAAAATATAAAAAACCCTGATAAAAGTTTTGAATTTAAAGTGCTATTTATGGGTAATATTTTTTCATCAGTACTAAATATGAATATGATGCTACAGTTAAAAAGAATTTTTTGAAATGCCCATGCCAAATATTTTATCTAATAGAGGAGAATTGTCAGAGGTATATGAGTTTATATAATTTAGGGGAAATGGAGTTCATGTCTAGAGGTTATGGTTGCAAACTCTTGGCAAACGTGTCATCAGTTCAACATTTTGTGCCACTGAACACCCGCCGTGTAGAGAGGCTGATGCACGTTAAACCTACAGTAACTCAAAGTCCTCTCATTGGGGTGGTGTGGTAGTTTGGAGATGGGGTGACAGCTCAGGTGGCATCGAAGTCACTTGACCAAGGTACAAAATTACCAGGTGAGCCTTTCATTACCCTTCCATTGAATCACAGTTGTCTGATGCTTCAAATTACTTCCTTCCGGCTTGATGCATATTCCAGATATTTTAATTATGTATAAAAATACATCAAAATAACACTGGTACAATGTTACACATTTTCTTATTTATAATGCATTTTTATACTAAGCATTTTCAACCCCAAAAATTATCTCAATGAAAAACCAATCAAGACAAAGAGCAATACATTATTTGTTGGTTATAGCTAAATTTGAAATAAAAATTATTATTCAACACATGCATCTTCAAACATGTATCTATTATTTAATATTTAATGTGGATTTTTTAAAATTCAAAAACTCTTCATCAAAGGAATGTTAATTAAAACGGAATAAAAAAATTTCACTCACTTGATAAAATTTCTGAGTTCCACAAACAATTCCAGCAAACTTTTTTCTTTAAACGGGATCTTTTGGACAGTAACATTCTGAAAGAGAAAAAATATTTTTAACCTTCACTTAAGATATAATTATAATAAATGTCAATTCATAAATTAGATGAAATACAATAAAAACACATGCACTTCAGGGAAGCTATACCACTAAAATGCTTTCCAGTGACTTGCGTTGTTTGGGGGGAAACAAGCTTACACATGTGGGGCAAGTACCAAAAGTTAGAAAATTTGGTTTCAAAACAAGGGACAAAACTATGATTATCTATTTTCTGCTATTATGTAATCAATTTTTTTCCCCTAAAAAAAAGGATTATAATTTTATTATTCTAAAAAGACAGTCTAGTTTTTCAGGCAGGAAAACCATATTTTTCTTACTCCCTATTTCGTATTCAAGATTTTTTAAGATATAAAACACTTTACTAGAGTGGTGAGAATATGTTACTCAGCTTTAAAATCCAAATAAATGAACAACTACATTTTTTTTTATTAAACTCGCAAAAATAGAAAACCACATAAACAGAAATAATTAGAAAAGCAAAGATAATATTGTTGAAATTGAAATAAAAATTAAGATTCGCCACTGCATCATTGATTTAACTGTGGATTTTTTTTGAAATTCCTGAATTTTTTGTAAAGGCTTGTTTATATATCAGGATAAAAATATTAAATATGCACACCATAAAAATTTTTAATTCAATACACAATTCCACATGATTATTAGTACCTTCTAGTGGCAATATGAATAAACCCTTCTCTTAAAAAAAATTATTCTTCAATTTCGCTTATACTATGTATTTATAATTTTAAAAAAAGAGAGATTTAACGAGTATGTTAATACACAAAATTAAAAGCCTTTTATTTCCAAGCAATTCTAGTTGACAGAAACAGTACAAAAAGCGCATTCTATTTATTTGTATTGCGCGTTGGCAGTACATAAGCTTACAGATTTCGGATGTATTCAGATAATAAAGACAGAATAATGACAAAAAAAATAGGGGTAAACTTGGAATATCTTGCTTCAGTTTAACTAAATGAAGTACATTTTGAAATTTATATTAAAAAAAGTATGGGATATTATTATCTTCTGGTATTGTGCAATGCATTTTAGATTTTTGACATGGTCAAGCTACTTTCTTGTGTTCAGAAGGTTCTTAAGGGCTATAACTTAATTAGTAAAATGCATGAATATAGTGGTGAAAAGATGTTAAAGTATGGGAGAAAAATATAAATTCTGGATAAAAAGTTTTGTATTAAACCAGGGATTCCTGATTTCATCAGCAACATTTTTAAAGAGCATAACAAAAATACTAGATTGCATTTAAAAAAGTGTTTGGGAAATGCCCTTTACACATATTTTGTCTAAAAAAGCATAATTACAACAAATGTAAAAAAATATAATTTAGAAAAAATACATTTTTTTTCACCTGCAATTGAAGGAAACAATCCAAGAAACACCTTTTGTTGATTTGTAATGCCTCAAGGATACAAATTTAGAAGTAAAAAGGCTACAAAAATTAAATATAAAAACAAATGCGCAATATGAAATGCAAAGATGGATAATTTCAGTAGACCTAGAATTTGACAGTTTGTGTAAGAGGAAATGAAAACACATATCCCACTTACTAATTACAATGTATGTGTATCGCAAACTAATATTAAAAAGTAAGTTATATTAAAAAATGACGTGGAAACTATTTTATAATAAATACAACACTTTTTTCTCATTGTCTTAAGATACCTATAACATGTAGATTTTTTTAAATATTATTTTAAGATATATTTTTATATCTGTGTGTGTGTGGAATGAGTTTCTTCAGAAACACCTCACAGTTTAAAGGTTCCTTAGATTGATAAAAGTTTGAAGACCACTGTAGTACATTAATGAAATATATTTCTTAGAACTTCTAACTGAGGGAAGCTACACAAATTAGTCGTTCAATTCTCTTGTACTGCCTTTTGGAATATATAAGCTCACAAATTTAGGATAAAACCAGAAAATACAGACAGAATAATTGCATAAAAAAACAGGGATAAACTTGAATTATCTTGCTTCAATGTAATTAAAAATAGTATGTTTTAAAATTAATTATAAATATATTAGGAGGCATCATTATCTTCTTGCAATATGCAACGCATTATCGCTTTCTGGCGTGGTCAAACAACTTTCTTCCATTCGAACGTTTATTAGAGACAGCTTAATCACTCATAAAAGGCATGAAAATAGCAGTGATATTGTGTTGCTGAATTTAAAATATTTAATGAAGAGAAAATAAAATGCAGAAGAAAAGAAATATTAACCCTTGATAAAAAAAACTTTTGGATTGAACCTGGGATTCATTATTTCATCAGCACTTTTGATTTCCATTACAGAATATAAATGCTACAATACAATAAAAAATTGTTTTTCAAATGCCCTTCACATATATTTTATATAAAAAAGCAGAATTAACATAAATAAGAAAATATATAATTAGAAGAAATACATTTCACATAGAAAGCTTTTCCAGAAACACCTTTTATTGATTTGTAACATTTCAGTACTTAAAAATACAACTTTAGGAGTGATTCAAACATAACATTTCCTTAAATAGAAGGAAAGAAACATGACATTTCCCTTTCAAATATATTTTAACAGCCAAAATTTTAAAAAAATTCAGGATAAGGATTATATTTTTTCATTACAGTCCAGCTTCTCGCAATTCTCCGATGTCTTCAAATTACTTTTTCTCCCTCTTCTGAATCAGAATTCAAACCATTGGAATTATAAATAAAAAACATCAAACCTACAACAAATGTGTGATACTTAGTTTTAAATTTTGAAATTAATGACACTAAAAAATTTTCACCTGCAATAAAAAGCAATCCAAAAATAAAATCAAGCTGAAGGTAAGGAAAAACGATTTTTTGATGAAGTCACAATTTTAAATAAAAATTACTATTCAGCACTAGAATATGTAGAAATTCACATTTGAGCTATGAAGCACATTCTGCAGAGTATTCAAAATTATTCCAAGGCATGTTTATGCATGGGGAATAACAAAACTATTTATATACTTGCTTGATGAAATTCCTGTATTCAGTATGCAACTCCAGATATATATATTAGAAGCCTTCCTGTTTCAAGTGGGATATATGAATAAACCACTCTTTAAAAACATTCTTTCAAGTCGAAGATATGCTTATATATTAACAGCGTTTTTCAACATGAGTTCATAATAGATTAATGAGATATATTTCAAAACAATTAATTCCTGAGGGAAGCTACACAAACTATGCATTCTATTTACTTGTTCAGTATTGGGAATACACATAAGCTTACAAACACACAAATTTAGGACAAACCAAGAAAATACACACAGAATAATGACAAGAAAAGGAGAGATGAATTTCAAATACCTTGCTTCAATTTAATTAAACATGTTATATCTTCAAATTAATTATACAAAAATTATAAGGTATTATTGTCCTGTGGTATTCTGCAATGCATGATAAGTTTTTGATCTGGTCAAACAAATTTCTTCTGCCCAGAATGGTAATTGGGGACAATTTAAGAACTTATAAAAGGCTTGAAAATAGTGGTGAAATGATTTTAATGAGTTTAAAAATTTTCATATATTATATTCTGTAAACAAACCCTCAGTAAATGGGGTTTTTTTTAATGAACGGCAAAAAAATATATAAAACCCTGATAAAAGTTTTGAATTTAAAGTGCTATTTATGGGTAATATTTTTCATCAGCACTAAATATGAATATGATGCTACAGTTAAAAAGAATTTTTTGAAATGCCCATGCCAAATATTTTATCTAATAGAGGAGAATTATCAGAGGTATGTGAGTTTATATAATTTAGGGGAAATGGAGTTCATGTCTAGAGGTTATGGTTGCAAACTCTTGGCAAACGTGTCATCAGTTCAACATTTTGTGCCACTGAACACCCGCCGTGTAGAGGGGCTGATGCACGTTAAACCTACAGTAACTCAAAGTCCTCTCATTGGGGTGGTGTGGTAGTTTGGAGATGGGGTGACAGCTCAGGTGGCATCGAAGTCACTTGACCAAGGTACAAAATTACCAGGTGAGCCTTTCATTACCCTTCCATTGAATCACAGTTGTCTGATGCTTCAAATTACTTCCTCCCGGCTTGATGCATATTCCAGATATTTTAATTATGTATAAAAATACACCAAAATAACACTGATACTATGTTACACATTTTCTTATTTATAATGCATTTTTATACTAAGCATTTTCACCCCCAAAAATTATCTCAATGAAAAACCAATCAAGACAAAGGGCAACACATTATTTGTTGGTTAAAGCTAAATTTTTGAAAAAAAAATTATTATTCAACACATGCATCTTCAAACATGTATCTATTATTTAGCGTTTAATGTGGATTTTTTAAAATTCAAAAACTCTTCATCAAAGGAATGTTAATTAAAACGGAATAAAAAAATTTCACTCACTGATAAAATTTCTGAGTTCCACAAACAATTCCAGCAAACTTTTTTCTTTAAACGGGATCATTTGGACAGTAACATTCTGAAAGAGAAAAAATATTTTTAACCTTCACTTAAGATATAATTATAATAAATGTCAATTCATAAATTAGATAAATACAATAAAAACACATGCACTTCAGGGAAGCTATACCACTAAAATGCTTTCCAGTGACTTGCGTTGTTTGGGGGAAACAAGCTTACACATGTGGGGCAAGTACCAAAAATTAGAAAATTTGGTTTCAAAACAAGGGACAAATCTATGATTATCTATTTTCTGCTATTATGTAATCAATTTTTTTCCCCTAAAAAAAAAGGATTATAATTTTATTATTCTAAAAAGACAGTCTAGTTTTTCAGGCAGGAAAACCATATATTTCTTACTCCCTATTTCGTATTCAAGATTTTTAAGATATAAAACACTTTACTAGAGTGGTGAGAATATGTTACTCAGCTTTAAAATCCAAATAAATGAACAACTACATTTTTTTATTATTAAACTCGCAAAAATAGAAAACCACATAAACAGAAATAATTAGAAAAGCAAAAATAATATTGTTGAAATTGAAATAAAAATTAAGATTCGCCACTGCATCATTGATTTAACTGTGGATTTTTTTTGAAATTCCTGAACTTTTTTGTAAGGCTTGTTTATATATCAGGATAAATATTAAATATGCCACCATAAATTTTTAATTCATTACACAATTCCACATGATTATTAGTACCTTCTAGTGGCAATATGAATAAACCCTTCTCTTGAAAAAAATTATTCCTCAATTTTCGCTTATACTATGCATTTATAATTTAAAAAAAGAGAGATTTAATGAGTATGTTAATACACAAAATTAAAAGCCTTATATTTCCAAGCAATTCTAGTTGACAGAAACAGTAAAAAAAAACGCATTCTATTTACTTGTATTGCCGTTTGCAGTACATAAGCTACAGATTTCGGATGTATTCAGATAATAAAGACAAATATAAAAAAAAAATAGGGTAAACTTGGAATATCTTGCTCAGTTTAACTAAATGAAGTACATTTGGAATTTATATTTAAAAAAATATGGGATATTATTATTTCTGGTATTGTGCAATGCATTTTAGCTTTTTGACATGGTCAAGCTACTTCTTGTGTTCAGAAGGTTCTTAAGGGCTATAACTTAATTAGTAAAATGCATGAATATAGTGGTGAAATGATGTTAAAGTATGGGAGAAAAATATAAATTCTGGATAAAAAGTTTTGAATTAAACCAGGGATTCCTGATTTCATCAGCAACAATTTTGCAGAGCATAACAAAAATACTAGATTGCATTTAAAAAAGTGTTTGGGAAATGCCTTTACACATATTTTGTCTAAAAAACACAATTACCACAAATGTAAAAAAAATATCATTTAGAAAAAATACATTTCTTTTCACCTGCAATTGAGGGAAACAATCCAAGAAACACCTTTGTTGATTTGTAATGCCTCAAGGATACAAATTTAGAAGTAAAAAGGCTACAAAAATTACATATAAAAACAAATGCGCAACATGAAATGCAAAGATGGATAATTTCAGTAGACCTAGAATTTGACAGTTTGTGTAAGAGGAAATGAAAACACATATCCCACTTACTAATTACAATGTATGTGTATCGCAACTAATATTAAAAAGTAAGTTATATTAAAAAAAGACGTGGAACTATTTTATAATAAATACAACACTTTTTTCTCATTGTCTTAAGATACCTATAACATGTAGATTTTTTTTAAATATTATTTTAAGATATATTTTTTATATCTGTGTGTGTGTGGAATGAGTTTCTTCAGAAACACCTCACAGTTTAAAGGTCCCTTAGATTGATAAAAGTTTGAAGACCACTGTAGTACATTAATGAAATATATTTCTTAGAACTTCTAATGAGGGAAGCTACACAAATTAGTCGTTCAATTTCTCTTGTACTGCCTTTGGAATATATATAAGCTCACAAATTTAGGATAAAACCAGAAAATACAGACAGAATAATTCATAAAAAAACAGGGATTAACTTGAAATATCTTGCTTCAATGTAATTAAAAAATAGTATGTTTTAAAAATTAATATAAATATATTAGGAGGCATCATTATCTTCTGCAATATGCAACGCATTATCGCTTTCTGGCGTGGTCAAACAACTTTC
>BMAO01025909.1:0-22610 GCA_019973975.1 Trichonephila clavata | reverse complement strand
TTCTTTTCTTCTTCATTTTGGTCGACATTAATGACAATCCTTGTGTGAATTATAAAATTTTCTTTTCCACGAAGGACAATCCTACCGACTAATGTAATAAGTCGATGGCTGTTGAAAGGTATTTCTTTATATGATCACTATTCTTGACGATTGATGTTGCATGTTCAATATTATTGAGGAGGCAGTCTTGGGGTTATTCTTGTTTATTATACACTGAACATGTAGACACACATATAGACGGAATCACTAAGAAATATACACGCACAACAAAAATACACAAACGCTAGCTGCAGCCAGTTACATGATGAAGACAGACAAAAGAGAAGAGAAAAAAAGAGACGGTCTCCAGGAATCTCGGTGCATATATAGTCGGCTCAAATGACATGATCTGAGTGGGTGGATAGGTGTAGTTTAAAATACTTCCTTGGGAGCAGTTTGAGCGATTTCATTACTTTCTCCTGTGATACAGGGGAGACGGATTCGGATGAGAGGCCATTCTCGGAACCGTGAACATTAAAGCGTGCGCCGTGTAAGCATAATGCAAAACAAGAGTCGAACCTGTCTTATTTTATGCACGCATCGACTATAAATTTGGCCCTTTTCTCTTTCTCTGAATGGAGTTTTGTGCAAATTGATCGCAACCAGAGGATGGCAGTTCCCTATCAGGAAGACAGCTACTGCAGTTGCACCGATATCAAGCCATTAGACGTTGTAAGCATGGCTTGGCTTCCACGGCCATCTTTTGCGAGGAGAAGACGCGGATCGATTGGTAAAAAGGGTCGTTGTAGCTCCGCTCTTCGCTATTAAAATCTTCGCTATGAGCGATGCTTTTGAAAGGAAAGCCATTTCGTTCCCGCTGTACCGAGAATTCATCAAACTGAACCAAACTTTGAATAGGCAATCTCTACTACAACTTTTTTGCTTTTGCTTTTTTAATTTCTTCCCTCCCCCGTTTAAAACGGGGTACTCTTATCATTGGGACGCATATCGCAGCCAAATATATATGGGAATAAATTCGGAGGCCATCCTCATTCAACGTCGAAGGCTGAAAGTCGAGAGTGGGATGCCAGTTGCACATTAAAGGAAGCGTTTTCGTATCGTTATTACGGGGAAAAGAGAATCATTTAGAAGCGAGATAAGGAAAAAGTCTCGCTGCAGCATAAAATTCTCGAGTGAAACCTTGCATACTCATTTGGCATTTGGCGGCAGGCGCAAGATGGCACATTTATTAAAATTAATGGCGAATAAATGCGTTACACTCCCGATTCGGAAAGTCGATAAGGCTTCAGGCCAACAACAACACTCTTAAATTTCAAAGCACCACAAAAATTCGTATTACCGGAGGAATTGGATAAAATCTACATTTGGGTTTCTTTTCGGGGAATTTTCCCAACGAATTGGATCAAATTTGTTAAAACAAATATTGTTGTGCTGTTGTTTTAAAAAGTACCTACATCAGCTTAAGATTACAAACATCAAACCTTCTGTTGTTGCATTCGTATTCTTCATGCATACCAGAGCTAAACAATGTAGTAAATAATTGCAACAAAAAGTTCTTAACAGCAACTCAACATTTAACACATTTATTCGTAATTGAAAGATAGTACAAACAAAGGCGGATGGATAAAGGTTTTCTGCTTTGAAATGGAGATCACGTCTGGAACCGCCATTCTGATCCCGTTTAGATACTTTTGCTGTATCATTTAGAAATATCTGATCTTTCAAGCGTTACTGCTGTATCATCAGGACAAATTATTAGTATTTAATGAAGTTGATAGACATCTCTTTACTTTCTTTGTAGACGTGCGCTGATTTGAAACAACGGGAAAAGGATACTAGTAGCTTCTTTGACAACGTAATTTATTTTTCTTATGTTATTGAATTACTGATTTGATAACAATGTAAAACTATTATATGGAAAGCTTAAGATAAAAAGGTTTAATCAATTCAGTATAAAATTTTAAAATATATTCACTTTATTGAAATATTTTTCTTCAAATAAGTATTATACATCTTGATAAAGAAAAATTGAATTTTTATTATAGCAACATTGATAAAAAGTGAAATAATGAATTCATTAAAAAGTACTTCTCAGTAAGTTTCCTAGATGTTTTTAAATTAAGAGGGGTGGATATAAATGAATGATATAAAGGCTGCTAAATGCTGCAAATATGTCTTCAATGTTCTGTAATTTCCGACACTGAAATATAAGAAGATCGCAGTTCCTATTCTGCATTTAATTTGCATAAAGTTTTTCTTTTCCTATGCGCCATCAGTTATCATCATACTGATTAAAGTCATCGTGGTCTGTTTTTTTTTTGTTGGGGCATTATTATGGCTGATAAAGGATTGTTAGTGATATGTAATGTTAGAGCATAATTTGATTACCGATTTCTTGTATTCGATGTTTAATTAATATTTAGTTTTAAAAATTTAATTTTTTGTTATCATCAATAAATTTAATGTTTAAAATTTTCAGTGCTTTACTTAGAGTTTTGTAAAGAGGCGTAAATATCGCGGATTATAATTTTACTTATAATTCGCATCACTAAGCATGTACCGACGTCTTAATTATTGATACAACTCGAAAGTAAGGTTTAGAATTAATATTAATTTTAAACATCCGGTAAAAAAATCTATAATTTTTTTAGATGGAATTTATTGCATATAAGCCTGAAACTGAAAAAGAAAAGAATATTTTTTTTATATATTTCTAATTATGAGATAGAAGCAAGTTTTTATATTAATGCAATACTGAATTTTTACCGAAATTTATTTCATCGATAGGTTGATTGAAATAAATAAATAATCAAGTTAAAATTTTCAGTTAACAATCTCCAGCAATATTGTATTTATATTTTATTGAAAGGGAACTGAACATTCAGCTGTTTTCAGCCCACTACTTCAGCCTTTAACTATGACTTCAAGTGCAATTGAACGAGATATATACCCATAAGAGTCAATATTCAATCATCTCAGCACTGTTTACGAGCCTTGTACTGCGATCATTCGTTTCTGTAGTCGACTACCATCTAGGATGTTTGTTAAAGAACAGACAGATCGTTTGGCGTCGTAACAGTTTCCTTTAGTGGAAATCGCGATTACAATGGGCTTCAGACTGATTTACAGTCACAAATGCTGCGATTACAAGAATTTGATTTTGTGACAACTCCTATTACATCACGATTATTCCCTCGTATATAACTCTACTGCATGACAGCTATGAGTCGCGATATTTAGCTAACCTCATTTCCAGTTAGAGAAAAAAACACGTCAAGGCTCGTTCAGTGAAAGGAGGAGAGAAAATCGCTTTTTTATTCACGGTTATTGAACACTTAGCAGTCGCAAGAACACTAATATTTCACAGATGTCACACCATTGAATGCCACTTCAATGTTTCATTTTTGAGGATTTCTCTTTTCTTTCACTTGCTAGGGTTTGATGTTAAAGAGATACGCCTTTTGTCGTTTTACCTGTATGTGTAGGCAAATATGAAAGCAATGAGCTGTTTTAAAACAGAACTTGAAATATACATGCTTTGGATTGCGCATTTAGTAGGAACTTGAGTTATACTTTTGCAATAGTTTTCACCATCCTTTGGGACATACTTTATAAACAGAGGGGGAAATAACGAGGCAATTTTCTCATAAGCTAAGTTTGAAATTTATGTAAATATAAAGACTCCCATAAGCAATTTTATACGAGTCATCAAAATCATTTTAATTGTGTTTCAGAAGGTCTTTTACAAATTTTAAATATTTCTGAGAAAAATAACGTAAAATTTCTGATATTCAGTTATGACTGATAGTTTTAAAGTTTAAGGCTGTCCGCCTCAATTTTCATGAAAATTTGCTTCCCCTCTGGTTACAGGGAGAGGTTTTCAGAATTCATCCAGCTAAGAAAAATAAAAAAACTACCATTCCTCCTACTATGTTTGTACTATCTCGTAAATCCTGAAGAGTCCGATTTAACACTTCTATAACTTTCTTTTGAGACATCCTACTTTCATTCCACACTAAAAGCTTACATTGTCGAAGCATCCTGCCTCGAGAGCTATTTTTTCTGAAATTTCAGATGAGTGAACCTTCAAATGCAAGATTAAGCGATAATTTTAAAACGGAATGTGCAGTACGACCGTTGGTCAGTAAAGTCACGGCTATACCAGAAGAATTCATAGCAATTGTTATCTTCTGGGTTTACTGATGGTCATTAATAATAAGTTTAGAAAAAATGTTTTTCAGGTTCCTCCAGGGGCGTCGAGAAAAAAAAAAGAGTGCACCACTGTCGGATTCTATTTTGCGTAACACTTGTTGGAAAACGCGACTTTGTACTGGAGTTTATTCCCCAATGAATTAATTATGTTACTTGATGTTGCAATGCTGTAAAAATCGTAGTTTAATTCTCAAGCATTTTCATTATCGAAACCATTTCCGTCGACTTGTTGCTGACTAATCATTCCAAAATCATGCATCTTCTTACCAACCATTGTGAAAACCTTTATTGCGATTCGTTGTAGATGTGTTCATTGAAAGGCCTATTTGCTTGTACTTGCTGCAGTCGTCTCAAAATATCTTCCGCCATGTACTTTTTGTACTTATTCCAACAGGTTTGAGGATGAGAAAAGATCGAAGATAATATAAGTATTGCATATAGCTCCCTAATTTTATTTGGCGAGTGACATTGTATGGATGTCTCCCTAGTATATCTTCAAAATAATAACATCATGTAAAATATCTAGATTCAGTATAAGTGAATTTTTTTTACAAAATATGGCCTTATATTGGAATTAATTAAAAAAAAATTACATAAAGTATTAAATGTAAAGTAAGGAATTTTATGAAACCATCATTTAATATTACCATAGAACTTTCAATATCACTCAATTCGCTAAAACTTTATTTCGTTTATCTTTAAAAAGTGGGAGAAAATTTGCATTAAAATATCTGGGATTGTCGGAATAGAGAATTATTCCCCTATCAAACTGCGACTGCTGCTCATATTGTCTTCGAAAACGGCGTAATAGCATGTCTACTTGGGTACATTTTTTGTAGATGATTCAGCACACTCAAACAAGCTTTAGTTACCTGTTTTATACTGCTCGGAGAACGACATTAAACGCCCGCAACCGGCTATACGTTTCGTTACGATCCCGCAATTACTTCTTGGTGCGCAAATTTTTTTGTCTATGATTGTACTTCAAAATTATATTTTCTAATAATAAATGCTTTTAAAATATTGTGCTTTTTGGGTCATGTTAATGTATTTGATAAATCTCTGAATTGTGGCTCTCATAAATTGTTTCCAATTTGTTATTTATTATTGTGAAGGGATTTTTTTCCAGTATAGAGCAAGCCAATAAATTTGAGGAATGAACATGAAAAAGAAACTTATTTCTCTTCCAATAAAACGTTTTCTTTTAAAACAGGGTTTAATTTTCAGTAATGGTCAAATCGTATACTGGCTAATACACTATTGTTTTATTTTGATTTCCCCCCCGAAAAATTGGATTTTTTAATTTTATTTTAGTAACACTCACTGAAGTAAGACTTTATTAAAACTGTGCATTAATGTTTTATGAAGAGATTTAAAAGTTTTCTTTAAGAATTTAATGTTTCTTCTTATTAATAAGAGGCTGTCAAAAGCAAAACTTCTCGAACTTACTGTAAGTGGTAACCACAAAATTGTTATGAAAAGAACAAAAACGCACAAATTATTAACTATACATAGAAATGAGATGGATATATGAATAGTCGTATATACGTATAAAACGTTTCGGAAAATAGATAAGTTTTCCCAATACATATTATATCTTACTGCCTCGATATCTATTGGTTTTTGTAATAATTAATGGATAATTTTTCTAACAACTAAAAGGTAATGTAACTGTTTGGAAAAAAAAATGTTTTTTTGAATAATGGAGAATAATAATTTTTCTGTCTTTGAGCCAGTATTATAATAAAAAAAACACTGTATTATTCATTTTAATAATATTAGATTAAAAATAATAAAATATAACAGTTTTTAATTGGCCATATAGTTTATATTTTGCATCAATTTTTATGAATCGTACTTAAAAGTCGTAACATTTTATTAAGATTCTAAATTCTCCAAATTCTGAAAAATTGACTTTTTGGTTAAAAAGTTCCCTAATTTTAATGTTCATCAATGAAAACTGTATGCACTTTATTTTCTTCTTTTTTATCTTTTCAAGTCACCTCCCAGCACATATTAGCTCGGAATACCAGCAATATACTTCAACTCAACTCAAATTTATATAAGCTAAAGCTTCTTTTGCAAACAGTGGTGAGTGATCCATTTGTTATCAAAAATGCTAGTTTTATTTTTTATTGTGTTTGAAAAGAAAAAAAGTCATGGCGAGGTTCATTGTTAATTAAAATTGAGGCTATTTTAAGATTCATTCATGAGTATCCCATTTCATTAGACTTGGGATACATCTATCAATTACTACATTTCATGTATTGACAGATCTATTACACTATAAATATTTCCTTATATCATTCTATTTAAAAGTTAAGTGCGAGTTTTAAAAAAAAATTGCATTTCCTCTTACAATCGGTCATCTTTACCAAACCCTTCAGAGCATCATTTAGAGCACGCGCGCGATTGGAACGGTTCATCATTTCCAAATCTTTCAATTATTTCATAAGGCGATTTATTGTCAGTTACTTTAACACTTTTTTTTTAAATACTTGGGGGAAAATACTTAGTATCATTACATTTATTTACTCACTTAACATTTCAACATTTATAAAGAAAACAAACAAGAAAACGGTTCTTATAAAAAGGCGATTAAAAAAAAATTTTTTTTCAAAAATAATTACTGCTGGAAACATAATGGTTAGCATTTGTATAGTTCATGATTTGATAAACAGTGTATTCGATTTTATTTTTTTTTAAAAAATGTGCTTCGTTGGCTTACAGTTTCTAAATCATTTTATTTGTTACAGAATTAAAATTATTAAAAGAATTAAAAGCTGAGAAATATTAAATCCAAAATGGTTTAAATTCTTTGAGTCTTCTCAAATATGAATAGACAAAGTAATTACAACATGCATATAAAAACAGAAATAAGTACATTTAATTAATATATTTCTAACAGATATCAATTTCTATAAAAACTAAGACTGGGAAAACAGAAGAAAGTTTTTTTATTTTTTATTTAAACAAATAAAAATAAAATTATTTGCTAACTGGGATGCTGTTTGTATGAGTAATATATTTAAAGTAACTAATTTTTTCAGTTTTCTTGCAATCTAAGTAAAGACGAAACTGTCATCATAAAAGATAGATGTGCTGGTAAAATTAAAATATGTTGAAACTCACTTCGTGATTAATGTCTATATAAAACTATACAAACTTAATGAAAATTTGCTTATTTTAAGAAATAAAAAAAATTAGAAATAGTTTAAAAGACGATGTTATTTTATATGCTCATTTATATATTCTAAAATATATCTTCCTTTATATATCTTTATAATATTTTAGAGATATATAATACAAAAGGTGTAAGTAGAGCGTTATTGTTCCTGGTTTAAATACTAATTAACTATTTTAAAATTTTAATTAGCAATATTTGAGAAAAATATATGTTTAAAAGTTAAATATTTAGTCATTAAGTAGCGAGCAAAATTGTTCACGTTTTTCACATATACATTTTTTTTCTTAGATTTCATATTTTTATTATATTTTATTGTAATTGAAATATTTAAAAACACGCTAGAGTTGAATCAATTTCCTTTCATGAAACTTTTAAAATTTCTAATGGGGCAGTGGATTTGCGTTTTACCATTGCAGACCCAGTACATTTCCTGGGTGCTGATATATCTTTTAAATGTGGCACCATACAGGTGGCAAACCAAACCCTGAAAGTCGCATTGATGACTTGTTTCCTCCCTGACGAGGCGAAATTGTACAAGGAATTTAATTTTGCCGAGGTCACCAAAGCCAAACAGGCACTAAAATGATTTTTAAGCTATCTCTTGAGATATAAAAAAAAAGAGAGAGAAATCTAAAAAAATTCTTTGATATTGACTTAAATTGATACTTAATGAAAAATGTTCTACAACTGATCATTCAGAAAAGAAAAATCAAAATTTATTATAAACATCAGACAAATGAATCACAGCTTTTTTTATTATTGGGGAACAGTAATGCATGTTGCGCAATGTCTGTTTTGGAAGTGCAAGCTATCTATATAAATTTTGATGAAAAGACTCTTCAAAGTATAATTTAGACAAGAATTAAATCACGGGATTAGTTATTTTAATCATGAAATTTCAGGATTTGAAGAAATACAGGAATCTTGGGGCGGCAAACCCTAACTGAGAGATAAATACATAAGTTTCATATTCAAAGAGACCAGTACCAACATCATTTGTGCCTTATTCAAAGTTTATCTTGCACGAGGTACTACAGTATTTGTATATTTATATATTAAAAAATGCATCATAATTCAAAATTAAAAGCATAATTACCTGTTGCTATTTCATACCAGCTAAATGTAAGAGATTGATTTATACCAATTTACGCTGACCAATTTCTTCGAAAACGAGTCTGTTGATGGCAGAGAGATCCAGAGTAAAATAAAACATCTCCCTGTAGCCAGATATCTTCCAAAAATTCTAATTACCTTTGTCCCCTTTAAGTTAGATGGCACTGGACATTTTGTGGGTCCTTTCTGATCTCACTCACGACGGGGAGAAAGTCAAGGTAACAGAACACCTTTAAAGAAAATTATTTGAATTAATCTGAATTTTGCCTGTTAATGCATATTTTATGACCTTATGGGTCTTTAAAATCAGAAAAACACCCAAGTAAAGTCTTATTAGTGCACATTTTTTCTGTGAAAGGGGTATTTTATGAAAAAATAAGCAAAAATAAGACTTTACGCAAAACATGATAACTGAAAATAAAATAAATATATTGACATTTTGTAAATTGAATAATATAGCATACAACCTTATCTAGGGAATAGACACTTATTTTGGTAATATAACCATTACGTGAGAAGTTATTGTGTTTCGAGCTTTTTAACGTTGAAATTTTCTTTAAAAGCTATTGTAATTTTCACTTTATTGCTGTATAAAAAAATGTCTACTCAACATAAAATCTTAAGAGAGGTCTATTCCCTGTATTAGTATTTAAAAAACATATACATAAAATTTTTATTTCATCCAAGCATAACTTTTTGAGATATTGTGTTTTGCGGTAAGAAAAAATGTAAAAAAACTCATTTTGAGAAAACGACAAAAATAACATTAAACTGATCTGATTACAAGAAAAACACTTACTTTCTTATTAAAATGCACCAGATTTATAATTCTCTCCATCTTTAACTTCTAAAACAATATTTTTTTTCTTTTTAAGGGCTCTTAAAATTTTCCTATGTTTCTTTGTTTTGGGGTCTGCGTTATGAATCGATTCACGGATTCTGCATTTATCTAAATGTTTATATCCCCGTAAGGTAAACACCCCAGGATTTTCAATATTCATCTTATTCAGAACTTTGAGGCACCCATTTAATCCCTCATTGAAATGTATAACAGCATCATACGACCCAAATTTAATTGTTTTGAGCGAAACAAATACTTCTTTCGGAACTTTTTGCCAGACTATTCCGTTAAAACACTCATTTGCATTTTGCGTGCGTCCATGTAAGCACTTACTTAATATCTGTTTGTCGCATAGTTTTAAATATACTGGTTTAATTTTATTTAAAACATCATTTGATAAACCAGCATATTTTGTGGTACATTTTGTTCCATTTGCCACCCCCCGCTGAAAATAACACCAGCTGTCTTTCCCTATTGGGCACTGACCATGCATCGGTTTCTTATCACTTGATGCACAGTGATATAACGCAGCAATTACATTTTGCTGCATGGCATTTAAGTTACCGACATTACTGCGCACAGCAATTCCGTAGTAATTTTGAAGTCGGTCGATAAAATTATCAGTTAATTTGCCTTTACCAGACAGTCCTTTAGTTTTTGTTTTTAGCTTTCTTAGACGCGAGCCCACTCTCTTTTGTACATGGCCAATGCACTCAAACTTTGTCACACTGTTCATTCCATAAGTGTCTTTCACACTCATGAAAGTTTTTGAATCACCATCTCCATAATATTGCGTGTATTGAAGTCTGCGGTTTTTTTCTGAACGAAGAAATATTCGTGAAGCCCCCACAATTTCCATTTTTGACGAAGATCCCGTGAAGTTACACTGACATATGTGGTCGGCCTTTGACGACTCGTATTCAGAGTTTCTTGGCATAGTCTGAAGTCTCTTACATGTAGGACAGTAGGACGACATAACTTCTACGTCTAACACCTTACCAGTATCAACTGATATTGCAGCAACACAACCATTCATAGACGTATAGCCTCTACGCTGCCATGTGCCATCCACAGATATGCCACATTTTACAAAATCAGATGAAAAATTTTGTTTTATATCCACAATTTCAGTAGCAGCTTTTTTCATGGATTCCTCAGCTACTTCCTGAACCACTTTTAAAAGCTTTGCTTCCTGATTTTTGAAAGCAGTTTTTGTCAGTCGAGGCAAATTTAATGTTGTGCATAATTTAAATGCACCAGCAAAACTCTTGCCTATCTGCCGCATACCATATACTAGCCTGGTATTTATGACTGGTGCATTTACAACTTTTTTTGATGAAGCAAATGCAAAGAAAAAGTCACAGCATTTACATTTTAGTGTAAAATGAGAGCATAATCCATACATGGAATCCTCAAAAAGCTCTACTTTTTCAGCAAAACATTTTGGGCAGCAAAGTTGAGAAAATGCATCCACAATAAGCTCAAAATCAATGATTCTGTTACCAAACAGAGGACCAGGCATTTCTTCTGCATTTGACATACTCTCATTTCCCAATTTTGAAGAACTAGCAGTGCATTCAGGAACAGGTGTTGAATTGCTGTTATTTTCGGAAATTTTTGTGTATTTATTTCCAAAAAATTGTCTCTTACGCTTTCTAGCAATACTTTTAACCATTTTCAAGCAAAAATAAAACAGAATAGAATTATTTTTTAACTTTCTACGCTGTCGATTCTTTCAGTATGAAAATCAAACATATATGTAAACAAAGTCACTAAACAACAAATTTGATGCCAGATTTCATACACAAAAAAGGAAAAATTTATTTCCAAATACATTTATATTTATTCTCAAATATTCTATTTTAATTTCTGACAAAATATTTGTATATTAATTTTCATATTTCATGTCATATACCATGAAAGAGAAACGTAAACAAACAATTTTGGCCACTTCCGGTTAGCAGAAAGGCTTTTCCGGTCAGAGAAATTCATGATCAAGTAATATTAAAAAAGCTGTAACTTGGCTTCTAATTAAGCTAGAAACAAAATTTTTACAGATTTAGAAAGATAAAAGATTGAATTTTAATATTTGATCAAAAACGAAAAATCGATATTTTGACCGAAAATTGAGTTTTAAAGGTGTTCTGTCACCTTAAAGAAAATAAGAGAAAACATATCAAATTTCATGGTTCAACATTCCGCCTCGAACCCTTCAAGGTTCAACACGCAAAAAAATTGACATTAAACTCATCGGTAAAAAAAATAAGAATAAGATACATTAAATGTAATACCAGATTCACAATTTTTTGAATTAAATTTTGAAATTCTTTTTCAGACAAAAATTAAATCCCGGGATTAGTTATTCTAATCCCGGGATGTGAAAAACCGCCGGGATCCCGGGGTTGCAAACACTAGTCCAAATTCCAATGTGACCCAAGCCGCTCCTATCCACATCTTGGCTTGTATTGGTTGCCACAAGAGCCAGCTGCTCTCAAGTCCCGCTACAGTTCTTCAATGTTTAAGAAGGCACGGGTTCTCCTGGACTTGATTTAGATGTTTCTGTCGATCAAGTGGGATAAGGAACAAAAACAGAAGTCGTACAATTAAGTCCCGTGAATAAATGCTCTATTCTTAATTGCTCTGCAACAGTTCAACTCACTTATGATCTTCAAAAATTGTGAACTGGAATCTATTCCCAATATGTCACATATTCTGAAGTTTTTTTTGTTGTTGCAAAAACTGTTACTCGAACCCAATCTAGAAGGTACATGGTTGGTGTTGCTTTCAAAGATCCTCCTGTTTTTGGCGCTTCTCAAGTGAATGTTTTAAAACGATTCCAGTTTTTAGAATGTAAACAAAAATCCTAAACTTATGCTTACAAGAATCTTAAAACATAATAATAGGGAGAGGCGAAAGGGGGATGAGAATGTGTGAGAATTACATTAACATCGCACTATAAAGTTATATGAGAGCTAATGGCGACAGATCTTGTAATATTCAACCTCTGTCAAGTAACGAGGTTGGCAGATGTGTGTGAGTTGTACAACCTTCTAACTACCACACTATACCAACGAGAGTACATTGAGCCTTGATAGAGTTAACCTGCATTGATTATTAACTATAGATCTTGTACTGTGTCCACGACAGGGGACAGAGATGTTGTAGACAAATCTTGGTTAACCCCAAGCATGTTAACTTTCAAACAATCTTTCGGAGGTTTAATCCCCATGATCCTAATATCAGTTACAGACTGCTGACTGTAGTTTACGGCCCGGGTTGCCCCCCCCCTTTTCTAGTTATAAGGACATTATATCAGTTGTCAAGGGGCTATGCATTCGAGATTTCAACAGCATCTCGCAAAATCTTGAAGAATTTCTCTATGTTGACAATCTTCTTACTGGAGCTCACTCGGTTTAAAAAGCTAGCCAATTAGTTGATGACTTAAACAGAGTTTTAGCAAAAGGAGGCTTCACCCTCAGAAAGTGGACTTCTAATTGTTCATCGATTCTTGAAAATCTTCCAGAGGAACTTGTAGAGTCTAGTTCTCTGAAGACTCATCTCAAAAGATTCTTGGTTGAGTTTGGAAGTATTTGACGAAGTAACGTGAATTTTTAAGATATCCTTCAAAGGTCGTACATACAAAGCGACAATTACTATCTACGACAGCTTGCATTTTTTTTATCCTTTGGGATTTTTATCTCTCCCCCACCCTTCCCTTGATTATTTTAAAAATTATGATGCAAGGACTTTGTAAAGAAAAAATACCATGGTCCTGTCTCAAATTCCATTGGGGAGATGTAGAAAGAGTTGTGCTTTTAAAATCAATTGATATCCCATAGATATTTGAATATACAATCAATATCCAATTCACATACAGAACTTCATGGATTTGGTGATGGTTTGGGAAAAGCCGATGCTGCAGTTACGTACACTTCTTCCCCACGATGAAATTTCCATAAGCTTCAGTGCATCTAAAAACAAGAGAAATCCTCTAAAACACATTACTTTGCTCAGAATTGAATTTGCGCTGCCTTTTTACTATCTCTGTTGTGTTCTACGATACCCGAGATCATGCCCATCTCTTTAGAAAAAAGTATATTTGTGGTCGAATTCTCTCTCTCAGGTAGATTAAAGTTGGATTTATTTATTTCCTTCAGTAGAGGGGAGAATTTGTGACTAAAAGGGTTAGTCAAATCAAATCATGTGACGGATCTATACTGTTCCTTCCACTAACCCCTTGAGGATTTCTTTTTTGGGCCTTCATTTGTTCAACCAACTTTCTCCGTGGAAAGAGTGTGATTATGCAAATTAAGTTTAATATATATATTCTGTATTCGCGAGGTTTGAGAATTAGTGAAGGGAGGATACATTGGAAGTGAAGTGAGAATAGCTTGGATGTGAAGTGAATAGATGAGAAGCTAGCAAACTGGCAGTAGTACGTATACGTAAACAATGTACGACGCGAGAAGTTTGAAATTCGGAAAGTACTTAGTTACACTATTGGAGAAGTGTTTACGGCCACATCTAAAAGATTAAAGGATTGCAAGAGTTCAGGTACTGTGATCTTATTTCAAGTAGAAGTTGGAGAAGTAAATTATTAGCACGCTTCTAAAATAAAAACAAGCTTTGTATAAGTTATCGTAAGGATAGATTTGCAGGAGCGTATATGTTATCCCCACGCTATCTTGCCTCACCTTAGTCCTCTAATTGATCAAATTTATCTTAATTAGAGTGTTATTTGTGCCTGTGTTGAATATAGAGATGAACAATTATTTATCATGTCGTCTAATCATTTAGTTCCTCCCACACATCTAAGGAATAAGGAATGCAAATTCTTTATAATCACTAGTTCCCCTAGTAGTATGGACTTATGTAGATAGATCTTCAAATTGTTTTGATTCAACAATTTTAATTTAATTGTATTTAAATATGCCTTCACAATAAAATACAGTTACACCAAAACAGGAATATAATGTAATTTCACATGGAATATAAAGTGATTTCTGTTGAAAGTCGCACAAATCCGAGATAAATACACCAGAGTAAATAAAATAGAAATAAATTATTTTGCTTGAGTGGCCCGGTACCATTTGATCCAAATGCTGGTTAATGACCCGGGAGATGGAGAACACTAGTCTAAAGCATAGATGGATTAGCAGTGGATTGGTTGGTCGGTGGTTTAAATAAACACTCCTGCAAAGATCAACGGCTAATTGCCTTAGAAACTTATGACAATTTTTGGAATTTTTCAGGTAAAAGTTAGTTCACCTACGTGGTTTATATTTAGCGGCAGTCGAGGCTCAAGGTTCTCATGCTCGCGAGATGTGGAAGTTCTGAGCATGAGGTGCTAATTCAGGTGTCATTCTCGTCACTTTCTTGTGTTTTAACGCCGCGTGGCCAAGCGCTTATTAACATCAAAGTTGCTAAATAAAATAGAGCAAAAATGCACGTTTTAAAGTAACTCTAAGAAAATATTTAAATATATTACTAATTAACTATGCTCAAGACCATAGAAATGGAAAAATATAACCAAATTTACAAATAAGTCAACCAATTTCTAATTTGAATTTTATTTGATTTTTTCTTCCCGTCGCACTACAAAGCTTCTCAAATATTTAACATTAATTATACAAATGTTTACTACTAATTTTTTGTCGTCAGATGTATTAAATATATCAGAAACATTTTAACTGAACCACAGAAATTGTCTTAAAACTTATTTCGTGTTACATATGAAATGAATTTCCTACACATTTTTAATGAAAGATCCGATTTCTAAACCTTAAATTAAATTAGTTTTTCAACGCAGAGATTTTTTGAATTACTACTATTGCAAACGATTTCAAGTAAGTAATTTAAAAAAAAATTTAAGTCAATTCCTACTTTGAATGGATGAATAGAAAGTATTTTATTATAACAATTGAAATTTTGAACAAGATTATATTATATGTATATATATATATGAAACATTTCAACGACAACTATATAATTCAAAGTACGGGGTTTAATTCATAGGGAGAACACTGGCACAGATCCCTGACTTACGAAATAAGATACATGACGAGCGACAGCGAGTTATCGCTTTTACTCAGTAGAAATGGAATGGAAAAAATGAAAGAGACACGATGTGAAAAAACCCCAAGGAGGGGGATGGACAAGCGGTCGTGGGAGAACCAAACAGGGAGGCCGGAGGCGTGGCCTAAGACCGACTGAGGTAGAAAGGCTCATTCGAGCGCACTCTGCAAAAGACTGCATGCACCCTAGAGTACGACGCACCCATGAAGTGCGCTAATTGCTCCGGGCAACATGCAGCCAATTGGCGGCGCTGCCCAAGACACCCGCCAACGCGAAAAAAGGTAGAAACTAAAATAAAAACGCGAAGAGCAAAAATGCACAAAAAGTGCAACCCAAACCTCAGGCACCGCGCCCGGATATTTCGAACGCGCGCCGTGTCTGCCCTAAAATTGACTACGCTTCCGTAGTTCAAAATAAAATTCCTCAGGAGCATTCTAGCCCCCCTTTTACTAGCGTACCCCCCGTACGCCGGCCCCTAGTAAAGATGCCAGCATAAACGCCGGCCTTCTAAAAGACCTGCTAATCCTTTTGAGGATACTCAATGCGTGGACAAACAGGTCTTCTGTAAAGCATTCAAAAATTCTTTACCTGCGCTCCGCACGGCATCTGCAGACGTAGATAAAACCTACATTATTTTTGAAGCCTATTGCAGGCTTCGTTCCCTCCCGGCCTAACTTTCCCAGCACACGTGCAGAATACCCTTAAAATTGGATTTTGGAACGCAGGTTCCTTGCGTAACAAGATCCAAGAAACCCGTGATTTTGTTCATGAGCAAAACCTTGACTTGTTTTTGGTTCAAGAAACCTGGCTCCAACCAGGTATCAACCCCCAGATCGCTAACTATCGTCTCTACAAAGACGATAGAGTTAGTATTTTTCACCTCAGGCCACAAGGCGGCACTGCTATATATTGTAAAAATGAGATCGTTCACAACAGTGTCCCCCTTCCTAACATGCAAGGAATGGACTCCAGTGCTGTGCACATTAAAATTAATAATTTCCCACCCATTAACATTATTTCGGCATATGTCAGAGCGACAAATCGCCGTCAATTCCTTTCGGAGGATTTTAAAAAGATTTTTAATTCCGGAAGCAATCTAATCGTCGCTGGTGATTTTAACGCAGCTCACACGAGCTGGCACAATGCCAGGTCGACTAGATTTGGGCAGCAACTCTTCAATCTTTCTCGCAACCTTCGGGGAGCGAAAATTGCTGCCCCCCAATCCTACACGCATGCTCCCAGACCGGGCCAAAGCGGATTTATCATCGACCTGGCTGTGTTTAAGCACATCCCTTTAGTATCAGAGTCATTAACGATCTCAGCTCTGATCACTATCCTGTTATCTTAGAATTTAACTTAAATACCTCTCTCATTAAAAATCCAGAGCAATTAATCACCAACTGGAATAACTTTAAATTTGTCCTAAACAATAAATCCCTCCCCTCTTTCGACCTCACCAGCGAAGAAAATATAGAGTCGGCCATTGATCAACTCAACCAAAATTTTTCCGAAGCTTTCGCTGAGGCTTCAAAACCAAAATTTTACAATCCTCCGAAGTTTCTCTCCCCTGAAGTTAAACTCAAAATTCGTCAGCGCAACCGGCTGCGGAAAATAATATTGGCAACGAAATAGGTGCCCTGACTCTTATTCTGAATTCCGTAGCCTCAGTCGTGAGATCGCAGACATCCAACACCATTCCCGCTCGCAGTGGGAAAAACACATTGAGGCGCTCTCGCCTTTAGACAACACCCTTTGGAGGAAATCCTCCCACTTACGTAAGCCTTTTCAAACCATTCCCCCCCCCCCTTGTGGGGTCATTGGGCAGTACAGCTATCGCTCTCATTGAAAAGGCGGAAGCGATAGCGGATAGCTTGCAAACTCAATGGACGAAATTCACACCAGGCAGACGCCAAGCGGGGAATCACGTGACAAATTGGGCAACAATTGCACGTGTTTTGCATTACCGTTGTAGAACCGTATAAGCAAATCGTTGACATTCTTTAGCTTTAATTTTATCTAATTAAAATATGTGATATCATTGTATTTCTTGCATTATTCTAGTGTATATATTTGTTAGGAAATAATCTTAACAACTTTTAAACATAATTTTTGTTTTATTGTAATTTATTTATCTAATTAGGTATTCGTCTGCTTCGACTAGTGTTAGCTGGTGTATTTGTTTATAGTTCTTGATTCACTTAGATATAGCTCTCAGTTATTTTAGTTCTCAAAATTTTGTAGTTCTTTTTTTTATATTCGATGACAAATTTGTGAGCAGTGAATTATTAATTTTTTTTATCAAAAGCGTTGTAAAAGCAGAAACGAAGAGAGTAAAGTACAAGTCATCTGTTCAGATCAGAACAACTTCTGAGGTAAGTTATAAATTATTTTGTGTTCTAATTTAGATACTTTCTGAAACTATTATGAATGCATTGCTATTTACTCATTTATGCTTTAGTTTAACTTCATTGTTATAAAAAACAAAATAGGTTTTAATAACATTAATATTGTTATTTATCATTGAATTATAAGTTGATTGTAAAAGATTAAAAGTAATGGCAACTATTCAAATTTAGAAGCTTTTTAAACTTCTGTAAAAGAAATGTGAATGGACAAATTTAAAATTTTTGAATAGCTATATTATCAATGATAAGTTTATAATTTGATTCTTATATTTTAGATTAGCACTGAATATCAATTGCATTGTTTTCCATTTTAATGAATATTCATTATTATGCTTTAGTCATTACATAGTTATTGCTATTTATGAGTAAATCCTAATTTGATTCCAACACAATAAAAGTAAAGGCAAGAAATGCCAAACCATTTTGATAAAGCAATGTAAATTTTTTCATTTAAAACTTAAATTCAATATGGAGAAATGTTGTGTTTACATTAAGATTCTCTCAAATTGTTACTAATTTTTCTAAAAAGGCATAGCATTTTTAAATCAAGCACTTTATGATGTGTTTTTATATAAAAAAAACTGTTAATTTTCACTTATTTAAAATTTTTATTCATATAATTTATTTAAATTTTGGTTTTTAGATAAAATAATTGAATATATAAAATAAGCTGAAAATTAACTTTGGCACAAATCTTTCAACATTTATTAACCAGTAGACTAATATGTATATAAATACCGAAAACTCATATAAATTTACAATCTAATTTTAGAATTTATTTCTTTTTAATACTTTTTTTTAAACTTAAGGTTATAAGTGCAACATGCACTTGTCCTTCTGGAGACACTCCAACATTTTGTAAGCAGGTGTTTGCAACAGTTTATGTTCCAACGGACAACAAAGATGGTTTCTGCAAAAGTGGAGACAGATCGAGCTACTTGGTATACAGCTGGTTTGCGGGTAGATAGTGAAAGTATCCAGATGGTTCAGGACGATGCAGATTGAAATGGCAAGACTCTTTGAAAATTGTTATTGTTTGGAAGTGCGAGTCGTGATATGAGTTAAATGAATGAAATGTGTCCGCATCTGCAATGAGCAGACAACATGTTGCAAGGACAGAAATCACCACAGCACGAATTGAAGAAACTACTTAGATTGATGAACGGGTAACTCAGCTTGAAATCTCGTCAGAGCTGGGATTGAGCTATGGTAGCACGCAGTATATCATTTTCTGATGTGCTGCGATATTGTACTGAGACTGGCTCAATGGACAAGGACCTGATTTCTACCTAGACGGATTAAACAAGTAGGTTCTGCATTCTCTATGATAAATGCCTAAATAGACTTGGTGATTATGACGAAATGTGATAGGTGAATATGCCTCTTAATTCCCTTTTTGTATTTTCTGTCTATTGTAAATAAATATTTTTTGTTCGACTTAAAACCTTTTTTTCTGCTCACCCCTCGTAATTATGGATATTTCTTAATGATTCGTGAATTTTATAGATGTATCTGTTTTACAATGTTAAGCTTTTTAAAATAATTTTGTACATAAAATATTAAGAGTTGATAGGGAAGTATTTCATATATATTTATCCTCTGATGAAAATTTTTTTTTACAACTTCATGAATTGCATATTTTATAATAGTGCGGCTTCTCAGTATAAGATATTTGAAATGATCCTGTAATTTTGTGGTTTGCTTTATCAATACTATAGAAAGTTCTTAATTTTTTTCCCCTTTGTACTACTATGCTATTAGCTCGTATACTCGTTCTTCACAAGGGTGGGAATTTATATATATCAAAAATGTTATGCATGAATTTTCTCATTTTTTTCAGCATTTAGAGATGAAAAGTAACAATTGTCTATAAAATATATTACATTTACGTCAAGTTTGCCTACCTACACTTAAAATTCAAATTAATATTTTATTTCATTGGTGATCAGTTCTTTGATGAAAATGAATTTTATTTTTACAATGTAAATACTTTATATATATAAAGATATCTAAAATGATTCTAATAAAATATAAAAACTTTGCCATGTTAAATTTTTGTTAAATAAGTAAATGTAACGACTCAAATTGATATTTCAAAGACTTGTCATTCAATTCTTATTATTTCATGGTTTCCACAAAGTGGGAGATTATTAAATGCTATGAACAGCTATAAATGGAAATTTTTTTAGTTCAATAGAATAAATAAATATGACCCTGTGTTAATGTATCATTTGTAAACAAAATTTAAAAAAACCTCTAAAAATAGAATTGTGCATCACTTAGCAAATTATAAAAAAACCCAGTAGAGAAATTTACATGTTACTTCTATAACACTGCAATATTGATACAGTTTTACGTGAATAGATTTATATAAATATACCAAATATTAATTCTGATTTAAAAACCTGCGAAAAACATGAATTAGAAAAAAGTTACAAGACATTTGTTAAGTTTACAACAAAAATGTAGATGAAGTCAGTTAGCAACAGAATTTGATTTTGAATGTAAGAGATTTAAATAACACACAAGATATTATATTTATTTTGCATGTATTGCAATATGAGTTATTTCTACATGTATTAATTGTTTTAATACTTTTTTCTTAAGTTGCAATTACTGTAGCAAGTGTTGAGAGCTCTTTCAGCATATTAAAAAGTTACCTTCAGCAGTTGCTATATTAAGCATCAAACAAAAAAATTAAAACTTTTATAAAAATAACATCACGCAATAAAAAACATGTGTATGGGTATGCGACACTTGGATCACAAGTTATTATTAATGCAAATATGTACTATATTAAAAATTTACATTAACATTTTTAATAAATACTTTTTTTTATATGAAGTGTCTATAACATGTTGATCTACTTCTTTTATACTGTACAATATTAAGGAAATGTACCATCAGAAAAAGTGAAATAATTTTCAGAAATTCAATTTAATTATCCTTAATTTTAAATTAATTTTTCTTATTGAATTACATATAATTTATAAAAATAATAGAAAATAATGATTTATGTATAAACAATAGATGGTTCCCAAATACAATTTAAACTTTTAAAAAAGTTTACTTTAAGCCATTGTTCATCTCATATTAAAGTGAGTTAATATGAAAGTTTTTGATTAATAATATTTATCCATTGGTGAAAATGAATTTCATTTTTACAGCACAATGAATTGCAAATTAGATGGAAAAAATACAATACAATATATATATAAATGAATAGTCGCATAAAATTTCCATTCACAATTAAATTCAAAATTTATCAAACCAAACAAATATTTCTGTACAATTTCAATGATGAATAACATTTATATATATATATAAACAGCGAATCACAAGATTATTGTGTTGGACATTCCATAAACTTTTCAGGTCATAAAATTAATTGAATATATTTTGGCCATAGTATTCAAAAATAAGAATTTTTCAAACAAGAAAAAATGTACAACCAGGCATAACAAATAATTTCCAGTAATTGAGGTGTGTGTGCTTTTTTTAAAATTGGCTTAAGTCACTTTGTTTTAAAGCTAAAAAGTACCCTTTTTAAAAAATGTTTTTTGGAGACAATAACAGCAAAAATACAATTTTTTTTTTCAAATTATATTATGTTGATTCTGTAAGCAAAAAGTCAGTTTGACCATCTATTATTTCACTGTTTAAAAAAAAATTAAGAATTTAAATCTTTTCAAACTCATAATATGTCCAATTTTTAAAATTTTTAGTCATTTTAAGTGATTTATGTTTCATAGGTTACTGCGAAAAAGGTTAGTATGGATTTGAAAATCTGTTTCCTTGTTGATTTGTAATAATTGTTTTTCTCGCTAAACTTGGAAAAAACACAAGATTTTTTAAAAATATAACCAGAAATCTCAAACCAGAATCCATACTAACTTTTATAAAACATACCATTTGAGAGTATCTACAAAAACTTTCAATACTATCTTGAACAGAAAAAATTAATGAAAAAGCTTCTAAGTTACATAAACTATTTTTTAAAACAAAAATTGGCCTTGAAATCAATTTTAATTATGTAATTATAAGAACAGGATATACATAACCAAGCAGAAATAATTTTAGCAATGAAAATTTAAACTATTAAATCCAAATAAACAACTCAATTACAGTAACACATAGCTAATTATGTACGAGATAAGACAAATAACAAGTACGAATTCAAAACACTCAGATTTTTTGTCAGATTTTAAAAAATGATTTTATTTCCTACAATAACCGTTTCTTTAAATGATCAATCAACCATTTGAGCAAAATAAGAAATTTTAAAAATTATAATGTAAACTAAAAGAACGAAATAATCGTAGCTACTGTAGTAAACAAACAGCACGTGGTCACGTGACATAGTTTTCACGTGATCGTGACGTCACATGAATTTAGTCCATTCGAACCGAACCAAGACGTTGGAAATGACCTAGTCCAACGCTCATACACAAAGGTAGTGAACTTCCTCTCCACACACCATGACCATGAAATCGAAAAAACCACACCATCGGAAATATTAATTTTCATCAACAAGTTGAAGTTGAGAAAATCCCCAGGCCTTGATCAAGTCTCTAATCGTATGCTGAAAAATCTCCCCATAAAATTTTTATTATTTATTACCTACCTCTACAATTGCCTTCTTACGTTTAACTATTTCCCTAACACCTGGAAAACTGCCGTGGTCATCCCTACCCTGAAGGCGGATAAAAATCCTGACCTTCCCCAAAATCACCGTCCCATCAGTCTCTTAAGTAGTCTGAGCAAAGTATATGAATTT
>BMAO01025908.1:0-27958 GCA_019973975.1 Trichonephila clavata | reverse complement strand
TCACGTTTGCGTTGAAATTTGGAGAGTAAAGTACAGGCTCAGGTGTCGCCCTCTGTATTCGATCGTGGTTCGAAATAACGAGATCCATCACCAATAGCCCCCATGTCACATTGAAGCAGTGCTTCTCAACCTTTTATCGCCCGGCCCCGATCAACATTTAATAATTTTACCACGGTCCGCTGGGGGGCAACGTTTATTGCTTGTATTTTAGCTTGTTTTGATTTAATAAATTTTAATCTAATTATATTTACATATGCCATCAGAATAAAACACATACAATTACACCAAAAATGACTTTTAATATGGAAATAATTTAATGTTTCTTGTGCGGCCCGGTACTGTTTGATCCTTGTACCAGCCCGTGTCGCAGGGGTTGGGACCATCAGTAGCGCACATAAAAATTTCAAAGGGGGGGGGATCCATGGTAGGAAGTCCCCCAACTCGTATCATACCTCCAGACCACCAATTGATTCTTCCGATTTTGTCGATTTTGTTAACAAAAACAGTAAAAAATAAATTATTGATAAAATAATTAGCATTAATTAATAAAATAAATTGTTAAAAACAAGTACTTAATTAAATTTTACGTTATATATAGAGGATTATTATATCAATCGAAAAAAACTCAAGGGTTTGAGGAGTGTCCGGACCCGTAAAGACATCCCCCTTGTGTGCGCCACTGCTTTAAAGGGAGACGTTAATAAACAGTCCTTTCTTTTGACAATTTAATAAAGATCAGTTTTTTCTGAAAGTTGTAGAAAGGCATGCATCTTATGCTCATGATTTGATACCATACTTGCTCACAATAGTCTGTCAGCCACGCTAGCTGAGTGATCGAATGGATGCTGACACAGTCGAGTCGCGGGTTCGATTCGAAAATTAGTGACGACCCTGTCATTTAATTGGATTAATTAATACATGTTAAATATATTTGGCTCAAAGGTACATATGTTGCCGTGGTAGCCGAGTGGTCAGTCACGAACTCGTGATCGGCGGGTTGTGATTTCTAGTCCTGGTGTGACTGAAGTCTCGCTATGTGAGGGGTTGATACACGTTAAATCTGTTTCAGGCTCTAAGTCCTCCCGTTAGCGGGGAGTAGAAGCTTGGAAAGTCATCAATTGTCATCTTTGTCACTTGATTGAGGTTTAAATTAAGTGTAGCACTGAAGACCCGCCGTGTAGGGAAGCGATGCACTTTAAATCTGTCCAGAGCTCAAACGTCCTCCCGTTGATGGGGTGTGGTAGTTAGGAGAAAGGGTGCCAGCTAGGTGTCTTCTTCGTCACTTGACCATGGTTCAAAATTAAGATGTCCATCGCCAAAAGCCTCGTGTAGCTGAAACAGTGCGACGTTAACGTTCACTCACTCAAAATTACGTGATCTGTCGCCAATACCCCTAGTGTTGCTATGGCGTGCGACGTTAGTAAAATTTCAAAATCAAATCAAAGTTCTTGCATCGACATTGTGTAGAAATCTGGAAATTGAGTGGTACCAGCTGACGTGTCGTCCTCATCCTTTTGACGTGGGTTTTAAGCGCAGCACTAAATCTAATATCTTAAGGGCAAGTCATTGACATGTTCATTCAATCAGAAAATCTAATTTTTCCTTTTCATCGAGCAAATTACGAGATTTGTTATTAGTGAGGCGATTAGGAGAATTAATTACAACTACTTTCAGATATCCATTAAGAGGCTGAAAAAGCCGAGATTAGTCGTCAAAAGCTGTCGAACAATATCAGTTTAAAATAAACGAAGCGCTTATTCCTTGGGCAATATAAGAGTGACGTAATTAAACAAAAATGAAACACAAGAAACTGATTATTTTGAACTGTTTTTGCGACCGCTGTTGCAAAGTTATAACCGCAATTTTATGACACTCGAATCCCGAATCCATTAAAAATCCGTTATGCCGACTAATGGGTTTACTACTAGCTAACGTTAGCTGAGTTTCGATCTTCATAATGTGCGGGATAACAATGAATTCAACGATGGGTGGAGCGTTCGTGTCTCATATTACCGAAAACCGTCGTCTGAAGGAAATAATACTCACTCCTTAAAATCTGCCAGGGCTCAAAATTGGTTGGCATGGTTATAGGGGTACCATTTCAGATGTCGTCTTCGTTATCTTCATAAAACTTTAAATTTGTATTGTACTTTTATACTTTTTCCAAGTATTTACCTCTAAATCCCTCATCTTGAATCGATCTCTCGCCGGATGATTTTGGATATAGCTAATTCCTGTACTGTACTTTGGTTTGTTGAAATTATTTTAGTTATCGCTAATTCTAATTTTTGTTCAAGAGACAGATCATTTTCACTATTGACATTAGTGTCATTATCATCTTCGATAATTGTACCGAATTCTTCTGAATGTGGATTGGTTTATGGGTAAAACATTTTAAGAAACTTTCATTTTGAACCCTAAAGTATGGTACAGTGTGAATAACAAACCCACCAATTTAAAAAATATTAAAATCTTACTCATTTTCTTCACAAGTATAACCTTGATTTTTTTCTCGGATACGAATATCAGACTACGAATCCTTTTCAAGAGCAGTATCGCTCTGGGCTGTAATAGGACAGTTTTCGCCTTGGATGATTTAAATATTTTATAACATCTCGTGATTGTAAGACGCAACTTTGTATTCGCAGTCTTCTTCATTTCGTCCGTTGGGGAGACATTTTAGTAACAGGTCTTAATGGATGAAGAAAGGCAGATGAGCTTGGATAAGTTATTCTTCTTTCAACAAGAACTTTGTTAGGAGTAAGTGTATTTAGTTCTTTTTGTCAGAGAAATAATTTAAGTCCAATTTTTAAGTTCAGATTAATAGTCTCTTATCCCGTTGTATCTGGCAGTGAAAAAATCAGACGATGGATTTAATGAGGTGCTTTAGAACTGTAGAACCAGCTAGGAAAAATAAAAACAAGAGCAACGGAATGTGAGCGAAATAAAAATATTTAATATCTTCACCTTCTGAAATGGACCTAAAATTATTTCATGTAATCATGGTGCAATAATTAACACTATAACATAAACACAAAGACGTATAACATTTTGCTATGTTAGCGACCCCTGAACATATACGAAACAATTTAAAAAAACTTCTAGTGAATACCGAAAAACCGGTATTTAAACTTGTGAATACCGAAAAACCGGTATTTAAACTTGTGAATACCGAAAAACCGGTATTTAAACTTGTGAATACCGGTATTTCGAAACTGTACAAATGGCTCAAAATACTGGTATTGCAATCCCTAGTTACAATGTTCATAATTCGAGCATGATCGTTCTGGTAGACGTTTGTGTCTTAACGCAGAAATTTCAAGATGGATGCCTGTCCAAAAAATGTTTCGATAAAATATTCTTTGTCTATTCGTTATACAGTAATTCTTCGACTTACGCGTTTTCAAATCTCGTTCATTCAGTTTTTGAGGAGGGGGGGGGGGAGTATTGGTAACGTTATTGAAGAATTTGCCAGTCTTGCCGGACAAATATATTTATAAGTGAATAATGATGACGTTCAAGAGAACTGCTGGATTCCCACAAACAGGAACTGACAATAGAGGAAATCATGGAAATGCAGGAGCAAGAGCAAGACATTGAAGAAGTTTGAGTCTTAAAGCCCACTTCAATCAGAAGATCGAATGACGGTTGTGATTGACAGAAGGCCTCAGTTTAATTGAAAAAGGGTTTTAAATTTTAGAAAATATAGACTCGAATGATGAGCATATTTTTCAACAAAACAAAGAAAAAAATTATTAGCATATTAAGAGGAAATTTTGTGGCAGAAAAAAAATCTTTTAGTCGGCAGACTATTTTGTTAGGTTTTATGAAACTTTCTACATCAAAATAGGGTCTACATCTACATTCCCAGGGTGTTCTCCCTCAAAATTGGGGTGGAACCGAGCCAAATCGTTGTCATCTGCATGGTGCTCAAAGCTACGGCTAACGACAGGAGTACAAACTAGCCCGATGCCATGATGAATTTTGTGGGCCGCGATCATACTACGTCAGACAGGTGGCATTAGCAACAACATCGTCAAAACAACTTCGGCTTGCGATTTTGTATCTTTATCTAAGATTTTACTAAGCCTTTTTTTTTCTAAATTATTTTCTTTAATCTCCGGCCCCAAATAAAAATAATTTATATGTATTTGTGTATGCTCTCTTACTCACTCCCCCCATCGCGTAAATTTGGGGTGTTACTGTAGTTCAGGGGTTTCTCAAATTCAAAAGCTAACTAGGGACAAGCAAACAAGGTTTAACTTTTGGTGGCCCCCCAAAAAATCAATATTTATAGAAACAGGTTTATTTCGACTAATGCATTACAATAAACATATATAAAAGAACAAGAAAAATTTAATGTGTACGTCTTGGCACTTGACATCTCTTCTCTGCTACTATCTTTCCTATTTCGAAAGAAATTTCGATATTTTATTATATACATATTATAGTGTGCCTATATACTGGTTAGGTCGCAAAAATGTTCGTTGCGGCTCTCATGCGGACCGTGAGTTTGACACCCTTGCTGTAGTTGAAATTACAACTTCAGTTATTGGTCTCTGGGTGGCCGGCCGGAAACATCTGCAGTCACATGATCTGGTAAGGACTCATTTGAGGTGTTTGGAGTTCAGGCTTTCGGTTAGGCCAAGTTCTAATCTTACCGTCAGAATTTATTTGTTGGGAATGTCATTCTGCCCTTACAACTGACCAGTTGCATGTTAACAAACCCTTTTGTCGGAATGTTAAAGACGCCGCACCGGAAATTCTTTCCTTTAAGTATGGTTCGCCGCAAGTTCATTGCGTGGCTCTAAATTAAGAGATGCGTAAGTAAAACTACATCAGAAAAGATCATTTTCATTTGAATAGAAGAAGCTTCGCATTGAAGTTTCTGAATAAACAGCCCATAGGCCATCAAGGATATATAGAAAAAGGCTGCTCGTTATATCAAAATACGACCCACAAAGTCCATTCGGGGCGTGTTGTGGAAGTTTAATGAAGGAGATCCATCTAGATCAGTGGTTCCCAAACTTTTACCCATGGACACCTTTTTATAGTCTAAACTGCTCATCGCCCCCCTTTTATAGTCTAAACTTGCCCACGGAGCCTTCTTTATAGACAAAACTTGCCCACCGACCCTCCAAGTGAAAAAACTACATAAATGCATAGTATAAAAATTACAAATAAAAAAACATTTTGCTTAAGGAATATTTATTGAAATTTTAACTTTTGTTTATAAATGAAAAAAATTAATGACTTGGATGAACTTGATGAGATGTTATGAGTGTATTTGTATGTCCGACTCAATGTTTGTGAGTAGCACTCGCAAATCCCCACGAACATTAATTTCTCTAGTTGGTTTCTTCTTTTTTTTTGTGTTGAAGTTTATAACAACACTGATTCCACTTTCTACCTAATAAGAAGACGGTAAATTATTCAACAATTTCTGTACAATAACCCATAATGCAGGATATAAAATTGGGATCTGTTTTCGTAAGCAGAATTTGTGGTATCCTTGTTCAAACATTGGTTAAGTCCATCGTTTGTGGATATTTGAATAAGATGTTACTATATTGGCATAGATTCATCTATATTTGGGATCTGAGTTAGTCCACGCGCGAAAGGGTTCAGCACTGAATCGAAAATATTCAAGTAAATTGTTATTTATTTAAATTTCCATAAAAATAAAAATGGATCAAAATTTTTTTTTTATCTAATACTAAATTTTGCGAGGACTCCTTGAAATTGTTCAGGGACCCCAAATGAATTTTAATTTTCCATGGACCCCCTGAAGAGTGGCCGCGGTAGCCAAGTGGTCAAGGTATCGGATCATGGCTAGCGTGTCATGAGTTCGAGCCCAGTACCACTGAAGACCCGCCGTGTAGGGGAGCGATGCACGTTAAATCTGTCGAGAGCTCAAACGTCCTCCCTTGACGTGGTGGGGTAATTAGGAGAAGGGGGGGGTTCCAGCTCAGGTGTCGTCCGCGTCACTTGACCATAGTTCAAAATAATGCGGTCTGTCGCCAAAAGCCCTCGTGTAGCTAAACAGTGCGACGTTAATATTCACTCACTCACTCACTGGACCCCCTGAAGAATATCGGGGACCTCTGGGGGTCCGTAGGGACCACTTTGTGAATCACTGATATAGATTATCAATCTCGTCTTTTTACTTTACTCCGAAACACGACGTTCTTTGCTAAAAAGCCGATTTTATTAATTTGGGTAACAAAGCCAAAACGAGTTAACAAAAATGTATATAAATTGTGTGATTTATATACGAAAACCTAGTAAAGGTAATCATTTAACTTTGGCATACAATAAAAATGGGAGGGAAAATGGTGCGTAGCATTGAATGGATTTAATAATTGTTCGATATTTGTAATATTGAAGCGTGACTCTCAATATTTTCCATTGCTATCAATTTGTTATACATGATTAAATTATTTGTTATACATTATGAGGTATGATTAAAAAGCTCACAAGTACATTTCGAATCCAAAAGACATGCTTTACGTTAATTAAAAACAATTTAATTTTCTAAGTAAATTAACGAAGTTAAATAAATGTTGTGTGAAGAAAATTTGTCAAAAAGATTCTTAACACACATCATTTTAAGTGACAATGAGCTCAGACAATACAGAACGCATTTTCTGAGGAAGTAAACTGAAATGTTCCTCACTCCCAAAAGAGTTAAAACTACCTCTAAAATTCTATAATGTAATTATTCATCTTTTCAACAACTTTTCAACTCTGAATTTTTCCCATTCTTAGAATTCAAAAAATATCGTAATCCCTCTTATTTTATATGGATTTGAAATAAAAATTCATTCTACAAAAACAAACATGAGGCTTCAAGTAAAATAACTAATAATTATATATATATACGGTTAATTAATCAAATCGGGACCGTACACCTTCCTTGCTCTTATGCAATGTTGTTTGGAAGAAGCAAATAATATGAATTGAGAAGACAATACTGTATCAAAACAAAATGTGTAGTATTACTGTGTGTGTGTGTGCAGAAATATGTAAAGAAATCGAAATGCACTGACATTCGTTGAATCATCGGTGCTTTGTCTCTTGGCGAGTAAGTGACTCATTCATTTAATTTATTTGCTGTTTTTTACTTTCTCTAATTTTTCCGGATTTCCTGTGCGTAAATACCCATTCAAATGTCACACTTGTTCACTACTGTAGTAATTGGCATCACCATTCCTTTATCTAGACTCCAGAGCCTTAACTAAGGATTGAGATTTAAGCTCCTGTTCTCCGAACAGTAAAATAAAACTTCCTTTATGCGACAGATACAGAAATAAAGTACCTGGCAATAGTTTTATTAAAATTTGTAACATACATAAAATCCTTATGTATAGAAATATTATTTGTGTCGTACAGGCAAAATTTCCAACACGTTTAACATTTATCACTTTAAACCAGCGATCCGCAGGCAGCGCTTTTCTTGGCAGTCCGCGGAGTCTCGTGTAACACTGAGATTTCCCTCTTTCACAGACTTTCAAATAACTCGTGGAAAAATAGAAAGATGTGCCATACTAGACTAGATCACCAAATTGCCCCCAATGAAAAAAAACTTTACTGGAACTTGTACTTTGATCAAGAACAGTGGCGCACACAAGGGGGGGTGGGTCCCCGGGCCCTGACCCCTCCCATAGCTCTTGATTTTTTCCGATTGACTATAATCCTATGTATGTATTTCGTAAGGAAGCCTGGTGGCTGAGTGGTAGCGTACCGCGCTTCCACACCTCAGGTCTAGGGTTTAAATCTCAGGCTGGGCAAGGTCGACTCGGCCTTCCATCCCTTCAGTGGGTCGATGAATGAGTACCAAGCTTGCTTGGGAACTAAACACTGGGGGTTTCGCGACAGGCTGACCAGTCGGATTGGAACATCTGCTCATGCATCCCAGCGCCCAAGGTCTTGTATACTGAGATGGGTTCAGTAGGCATGGGCTGTTGCGCCACTGAGTTGTTTATATAATACGTAAAATTTAATTAAATATTGGTTTTTAATAATTAATTTCATTAATTAATGTTAAATATTTATTCAATAAATTGTTTTTTACTGTTTTTGATCCCGGCAATCGACAAAATCAAAAGAACATTTTAGGCGGCGTATTGGGGTATGATGCGAGAATGGTGGACTTCCGACCCTTGACCCCCCCCCCCCCACACACACACATCTTGAAAAATTCCTGTGTGCACCATGGATCAAGAATATTATATAGGGGTAAGATGTTCCAAAATTTTGGGGGTTCGCGACGTCACTCTGATACATAGAAAGGGGGGATCGAAAGTTTAAGAACGCTGCTTTAAACCATGGTAGCGTAGTGTTCATGGTCGGCGTTGCTTCTGTTGACTCATAGGTTCGAGCCCTTATGCCACGGAAGATCCGTCTGTACAGGGGCTTATGTACTTTTAAAAAGTCTTTACGTTGAGTAGATATGGAAGTTTAAAATTTAGAGTAGCAGCTCAGGTGTTCTCATCATTTGGCCGAGGTTTACAATTACGAAGTCCGTCGTCGCCAATACCTATCGTGCTGCTGCCACGTTAATAAACAATTATTCATTCAGTCATCATTTCAACTTTCCCTTAAGTGTTTATCTTCATTAAGGTATTAAAGATATGACCATGAACTCTACCACAAAAATTTTTACTTTCCCCATAGGAAAAAATCATAGTCACGAGCTCGCGTTTAGCATTGTTACAGTCGTGGTTTCGAGTCTTCATGGTACTAAATGAACTATTCGCGGAATAGACATCATTCAATCTGTTGGATTCTCACATTCTTTCAAATTTCTCATGTTGTGTGTTGTGGAAGTTAAAAAAGGGGGTTTTATAGCTTAGATGTCGTCCTCATCATTTTAACTGTGAATCAAAATTGACATCCGTCATCAGGGACGTCTGAAGACTTCTTGGTGCCCTGGGCCCCTATGAAAATGTAGGCCCCACTTATGACAAATACTCGTTCCAAACAATAACCCGAAACAACTAAATGTGTTTGACTTAAATCGCACAAACTAGCTCGACTGGCTGCCGGTTTTTGACTGAATGAAAAATGGTGTATGGTGGTAGGGGTCTAGGCCAGGGGTCGGCAACCTGCGGCTCGCGAGCCACATGCGGCTCTTTAGTGGAAAATTTAGAGTTGAAAAGTAAGTTGGAAGAGTTGGTGGTCCTGAAATGTATGTACGTAACGCAACAAAAGAGGACAGCTTTAAAAGAAATGTCGCGAGTTGAGGCACTTATATTCGACGCATGGAATAGTCTTCCAGATTGCTATAGTGAGGTGAAAAAGTTGCCATTTGGAGTGCTGACTATCTTCGGAATGACATTCGTGTGAGCAAGCATTCCCTTGCGTGAATATAATTAAAAGTAAAGTAAGAAGCCAAATAAAAAATGAAAATGTTTGAAAGTTAAAACAAGTTATGAGCCAAATTTATCCAAACTCGCTAAAACTATGCAAAGTCAACTTTCCCATTGAATTTGTTAGCTCAAATGTATGTTACTGTCTTTTTTTATTTTAAAGTAAAATTTACACTGTTTAGTAAAGTTTAAATTTTCTACTTGAATAACCATGCAAAACCATCGCTCCCATTGAATTCGTTTGCTTTGTTATTAAGGTACAAGTTAGTGTTGTAAGTAAATGTTTAATTGTTTTAATTTATTACTTAAATAATAAGTAATTATCTAATAATGACACACACACATATATATATATATATATATAATTTCTTGTGAAAAACACTTCTATATATGAACAAATACATATTTTTTCTTATGAAAAAATAGATTAGTTTTTTTGTTTATCAAAAAAACTTTATTTAAGCAAGTACTATTTATTGTTGGCAAGAAAAAAAATTGCGGCTCTTTAAAAACTTTGAAATTTTGTAAATAGTAATTTTTGACTCTTCCGACTCAAAAGGTTGCCGACCCCTGGTCTAGGCCTATACATGGACGACGGTCATCACATGTAGCCAGGTGACATATCGTCCAAAATTCCTAGTTTTTCGGAGAATATATACAACCTGAAATAACATTTGTAGCCGCGGAAATTATTTGAATCATGATCTTATTACGGCTGAGTCGAGAACAAAGCTAGGCCCCCACATTGTAACTGATTTCTTGAGCTCATGCCTTAAGAGGTCCCTATCACATTCAACAACATTGATAAACAATCAAATGGCCAATCTTTAGATTAGTACAGATTCCCTACCGTGGCGTACTTGTAATATTTAATTTTTCCCTATAGCGTGTTTACTGTCATTGGAAAGCATGAGTAAAATCCCTCTCCACACCCTCGTCGAACCATTATTTTATTTCCATTTTTAAAAAAAATTAAATTACATGTATTTAAAGTGTGCGGCGTAACTTGGATAACGTGGCAATAAAACCTACCCAAAGGTGTTTGAATACTATTCGTGTCTATTTCAGTTGAACATTTCTTTCGTGCTTACAATAAAATACGGTGTATAAGGCGCTCTTTTAACACAAAAAATTAGATCGAAATGTACGGGGGCGCGTAATACGTCGAGTATGAAAATGAAAGCTTTAAAAACAAAAAAATAGCTGAGTAAGGAAAATTTTTTTTAACTCTACGTAGCTTAAAATACTGTTTATTGAGAAGAAATGACAATATTTTTATGAACTTAAAGGGGAAGTTTGGAGTAATACCTCGAATAAGTGACTTCAAAACACAAGAGCATTGTGTATATACATTTCAGGTTTCTTCGTAAGAAAAGGGTATGTGCGCGTTATACGGAGAACATACTTAAAAATTAAAAATTGCAGCTCTAAAATATTGGTGCGCGTTATACGCCGAAATTTATGGTATAACGCACCAAGCCGAATGTTTGAGTTCAAATTCCACCGAAAACCCTTTAGGGATGTGCGGAAGTTTGGAGAATGGGGTGCCAGATCAGGTGTTTTTGTCACTTGACTAGGGCTCAAAATTACGAGATCCTTCGCCAATAGTCCTTATGTCACTTCGGAGAGTCTTTATTAATAAACTAAAATCTCTAATCTTTGTTCGATTTTTTTAGAAGTTAATTTTACATTGAAAAGACGAAAGAAACAGTTCACTTCAGTTCTCATTCACTTCAGAAAATTAACGTTGGTTAAGAAGAATAACTAAAATCGATAGAATAAAATCACACAAAAGGGAAACGACCCCCAAAAGGATGGAATCTCACCCAGGTATAGCTTAAGACAAGTGAATAAATGGATAGATGATCAAGTAGCATAATGACAACCACCTGTGAATTGCAGAATGAATGGAATGTGTGTGCTAAATGTACATTTTCATACAAAAGTGGCCCATTTAAATACCTTGTTCCAAATCTAAGGATTAGAGCATCATCTGTTTTCAATAAATTCCAAAGAAAAACGAAGAGGATTTCCTCCTTTTTTTTACAATAAAAATGAAAGTGAGTGAACTTTCGAAGTGGGATTACGACGATGTGTTTGAAGAGGAGATTGATATTACTTTTGACATTGTACCTTCGAAAAAATGATGCTCGTTGGAGTGGGGAAGAAATTTATTTATCCATGTCATGCATGGGCTGTCGCACGCAAGAGCACACGAGTCTCTTTAGTGTCAGATGTTTGACAATCATTAGGATTAGCATGGACAGTAACGATCGGCTTAGCGATCCTCCAGAGATACAATGTCAGAATGAGTAAATATGATCTTTGGAACACGGGTACACTGGCCGTTGAATGGGCCCTAAATTCAGGAGTTGCCAATTATGTGACAATGAATTATTTTTATTGGTGGTATCTAGTATTGTCCTCTGTCAACAAGTACTTAGATACTTTAACGACGACAATTTTGTTTGTCGTCTTGCCAAATTGAATTTAAGGGGGTCTTTTTAAGAACATTGGTCAAAAAGAAAAGCGTTGATATTTATTCGACAATATATAAGCTATTTTTTCTTTTGATGAATTAAAAACTTTCTCCGGCTAAATTAGAAGTATTTTTGGAGTCCAAACTATGGTACTTGTATGTAATAGTTAAAGGTTTTTACATTAAATTACATTTTTTAAAAAGTGTAAATTACAACGCAAAAGAACATATCTTGTATGTTTGATATTTTGCACACATTAATACTATATAATTTTTTTTGACAGGTTTTGGCAAAAAGAGATTAGAAATTTTAAAGTGAAAAATGTGCGCTAATTTTTATTGTTTAAAACTCCTTACATATTACTCCAAATATGAATTTTAAAGACTACTCACAATTTTAAATTATGCTCTCACGAAAAGACTAGTAATTTTTTTTAAAAATATATCCTCTAAACTTGATTACTTTTTTCATTTTAGAGAAACAAAGGCTACTTGTGTGTGTGTGTTGTGTGTGTGTGTGTGTGTGTGTGTGAGGTGACGCCTACTCCACCTCGTTTTCTCTTAACATTTCTCAGGGTAGTTGGAATATTAGCATAATACGCGAGATCAAAATAGGGATTCAAGAATTTATTGCGTTTTTAACACTCTTTTTATATGCTTCACTTGTATGTAACGGAATCTTGAACTCAATTTTTACCCACTTTAAAAGGTCAGATTAATTCTCGAAATTTTGCTCACTTATCAAGAACCGATGACAATACAACAATTAATTTTTTCCCCATTGTCCTGATCAGGATCATGAGGATTAACGATTCTCCATTTTCAAATCCCATCCCGCATCTGGCGACTAATTCAAGATCCCATTTCCAGAATTGGCGACTAAATGATTGAGTTACAACTTAGTTTGATTAACTATGAAAGAGTGTGTTTTTTAGCTTTTTTAAACTTTATTTTTTTATCAAGGGTGATATTTATTCGTTACGCCGAATCAAAGTAAGTTTTCTTCTCTATATATTGTATAAAGGCTGCGTGTCTTTGCCAAATGTATGTGATCCTGAACTAAATGCGGAAGAATTGACAGATAAATATCTCATTTTCCATGAAAAATAGCAACGTGTAATTCATACATTTTTTTCATAGTATACATTTTCTAAAATTTCAAAATGTTCTATAAATACTGATTTGAATGTGCAAAGGAGTAGACCATTTAACCTTACGATACAGGATAAAATATGCAAAACACATTTTAGACCAGAAAAAATGGACCAACTCGGATAAAAATAAGGAATATATTAAAATACAGAAGAACGTCGTTTATCGGAATGTTTATTATCCGGAGTATCAAATATCCGAACCAAAGTCCGGATCCGTTTCCGAACAGTGCAATGCTCAGCATTTGTTTCCTGTGAGGCCAAAAGTGACGGGAAAACCCAAGGTGAGGGATATTTGGGGAATTTCGTTTGTGGGATTTGGTAAACATCTGCGCGGAATATTAGGTCAGTTTGTTTCCAAGTGAGGGGGTGTATAGTGCTCTTTTGTTGAGTTTTGTTGATGTAGAAACCTGGATGGCATGCGATGCAGAAGACTGTTGATTTCAAATGCTAAATAATGACGAGATAGTGACATCCGTGCAAGAAGAATCCGACCCTGTCGACGATGAAACGGATGAAGACGAGGACAACAACAACGGAAGTAGCAAGGGTCCATCAAATGATGACGCGTTTTTGCATTAGAGACAGCTATGGAGTGGTACGAACAGCAATCAGAGTGCTGTCTTACTCTACTGCTGCTGCTGAAGAGAATCGGAGACCTTGCATTTGAAAATACGAAGGTGTACAATGGTACAGCGAAAAATAAGTGATTATTTTCCACAATCAAGGTAAAATTGTGACGTTTTGCACCTATTTGGCTTTTATTTCAAGCACGTTTCCCGCATAGGATGATTTTCAATCTTTGTATAGTGTCCAGTATCATATACTGCATGGATCGCATTCGGTTTTCGGTTATCCGAACAATCGCGTATCCGAACAGTGCCCGGTCCCAATTGATTCAGATAAACGACGTTCTATTGTATGTTGCTCTCTATCAGATAGGGAAGCCAGAATATAGTAACGTCGGTGCAGTTTTATATCTGAAAAAATATTCTGAATTCGAATCCTATTCTTTAACACTACGCGAAGATGGCCTTTAATAAGGTTTCTGTTTAAAAGCAAAAAAAAAAAACGTATTAAATACAATTGTAGAGAATATTATAACTACATTTTGAAGCCTAGTGACCGAGTGGTGGCGTATCACGCTTCCACAGCACAAACCCGGGGTTCTATCCTCGGGCTGGGGAAGGTCGACCCAGCCTTTTATCCCTCCAATCGGTCGATAAATGAGTACCATGGTTGATTGGGAACTAAACACCGGGGGCTTTCGCTTCCGATTGACCATCTACTCAATCGGGACATCTGCTCATGCTCCTCAGCGCTCAAGGTCACGAAAACTGAGACTGGCACAGTAGGCCTTGGCCCACATGGGCTGCTGCGCACCTGAGTGTAGAAAGTTATATTTTGTAAATTTCAGATACATTCTTTTTATACAATCAAATTATCTTTATTTGATTATAACAAAAGTCTTGAATCTGATTTTTTAGTTTCACTTCTGAGATCTAAAAAACTTCTAAATTCTCAATTAAGCTCTTCGTCCATTTTTTTTTTTTTTTTACTCAATATTTTCTTATAAAGCACGTCTTGTTCTTTGCATCTAGATTCATTCATTTATTCGCTCCTTGAAATAGAACCCCCACCGTGCCGAGACGTGAAACATTCAGAAATTAGATGTCAGTGCTCGGAACGAGATGATTGGAAAATAGCTCTTAAATCGGATATTGCGTCATCCCTAATCAGTTGCGTCACATAAAGTTGAAATAAGTAATGCATATGTGTCATTTGCTAATATAAATAGTCAATGTCGGTTCTGTTGAAACGCTCAGAAATGCGACGTGAAGCCAACCGAAACCAAATAAACATTTCAATCAATGTACAATTCGGCATGAAATTTATTATTGCGAATATTTTGCGTACGCTCACGGTCAGTTCAGAGATAAAACACCAAGAATACTTATACACTCAATCTCGAAGCATTTCGCTATTTATGAAATACAAATACCAATTCACATTTTTGGATCTCGGAGAAATATCGGCATTTATATTTTCTTGTATGTTGAATATAGAATTTAACTATCTTCACGTGCGTGGAATATACACAATAAATCATAAATGTTATGGGCTGTAAATATTTAAGAGTTCATTGATAGCATTAACGTCGTACTTGGAATCAACAAGAGGACTGTGAGCAGTGACGTAACGGAGAGTACTAAGCTCCCCTGCAAGGTCAGGTTTTGGGCCCTATGTCGGATCTTTCAAAGGATTGCTACTTTGTGTCAATCAGGCTTTGGGCCCCGCAATGCGGTGGTGCGTTACGCCATTGGCTGCGAGTTGCGGACCACGGGATTTGAAACTTACCGCGGGTTTGATGGCTTGATTGTCTTAATTCTAGTGCTACTGACGACCTGCTGTGTAGAAGGGCTGATACTTGTTAAATTTGCAATGGGGGGGGGGATTCAAAGTCCTCCTTTGGCGGGGTGTGACAGTTTGGAGAGAGGGATGCCTGTTTAAGGTATCCGACTGGTCACGACAACTTTTTTTTTTTTTTAAAAAAGGAGATATGGGGATTTTTTTGTTATTTTTAGATTTGGGTTTAATGCATTTTAAGAAAAATGTGCTAAAATTAAGAAGAGAAAAATAAATTATTATTACTAAATGTGGGGAAAAGAGTAGGTACAAATTGACAAAAAATAGCATAAACGCAGTCCATTCTGTACCAAAGGTTTATGAACTAATTTTCATTTTTTTTTTTCAATCTAATGTGTTATATTATTCATTTTTGAAATGACCTTCAGGACAAGAATTATTTTCTTTTTTACAAAAACTTGAGCATTTAATCTTAATTATATGAAATTTGCTTAAAAAAACAGTGATTCTATTCACATAAGGGACTGTAAATTTTGTAATAAAACAGTGATGGATAAATCTGAAGCTTAAAATAATTCTATGATACAGAACTTACAGAAAAAAAATTTCAGTTAATTTACAGTGAGCCACAAAATTGAGTATACACCTCTAAAACTTTTAGACTTCTTCCAATTACAAATTAAATATAGATTTAAAATAGATAATTTTTTTTATCCTAAATACTTTAACCTCTGCTTTACCATTCTATAATAACACAATTCTATATTTAACTTATTTATTATGAAAAAAGTTAAGCGCTTCGAAGAAAAGATAGAAAACCATTCCACAAAATTGAGTATACACTTCGTATATTTGTTAATTTTGCCACTACTTTTTTTAGTTTCAAATTTTCTTTAAAGAGTTTCAGGAGTAGCTGCTGCTTATAACACGTGCTATTGCACTTCAATGCTTTTAAATAGTATTTTTTCTCATTAAAAATCGTAAAATGAGCTCTCGTAGAGAAACTACTGTATCTGAACGTTTATTGGTTGTAAAATGGTCGAAAGAGGGAAAATCTCTTCGAGAAATCGCTTCGTTGATTGGTGTAACTCATTGTTGTGTCCAAAAAATTCTACAGAAGTATAAAAAAACTGGATATGTGGCCAATATTCCTGGAAGAGGACGTAAAGAAATACTGAGTACTACAGCGAAGAGGAACATCATTCACTCAGTAAAGAAAGATCCGAGGGTGAGTGCCTCTAAACTAGCTTTATCGATGTCCTCTACAATCGGGGAAAAGACTTCAGATGAAACAATTCGACGTACCCTTAACCAATATGGGTTTCATGGCCGTACACCAATACGAAAGCCACTCATCAAGTATGTGAATAGACAAAAGAGAATAATTTTCGCCAAAGAACATCGTTTAAAGCCTATTTCTTTCTGGAATACTGTAATATTTTCTGATGAAAGTAAGTTTAATCTTTACGGAAGCGATGGACGATTTAAAATATGGAGAGAAGCTGGGAAAGCACTGGCACCTAAACACACCATTAAGACAGTCAAGTTCGGGGGTGGATCTGTCTTCGTTTGGGGTTGTATGTCGGCTAGAGGAGTTGGGAGAGCTTGCTTTTATTGATGGTATTATGGACAAACATGTATATTTGGGGATTTTAAAGGATAACTTGGAAAAAAGTGCCAGTAAGTTGGGGCTTGGGTCAGGCTTCATATTCTAGCAGGACAACGACCCCAAGCATACATCGAAGATTGTGCAGTTATACTTGCTGTACCACTGCAGGAAGCAATTACACACTCCAGCCCAGTCTCCACACCTAAACGTCATAGAAAATTTATGGTCGCAATTAGAGAAAGCTGTACATGAGCACGAAATCACAAGCAAGGAAGTTCTCAAGAAGGTTCTGAGAGAAGAATGGGCTAAAATTACTGTTGAAACCACTAAAACACTGGTAGAATCTATGCCCAGAAGATTACAAACTGTAATTCAAGCAAAATGTTATGCAACAAAATATTAATTTGTACGTTAAAAGGAAATTAATAAAGGTGTATACTTATTTTTTTGTGTTGTTTTTCCTCTCGTCTCAGATCTTTTATTTATTTTTTTTTTTTGGTAAAAAATTAATATACGTAACAATTTTATTAGTATAGTACGGTAAAGCATAGACTAAAGTATATAAGGTAAAAATTTCAATCATCTTAAAGCAATATTTAATTTGTAATTGCAAAAAGTCTCTAAGCTTCTAAGGTGTATACTCAATTTTGTGGCTCACTGTATGTTCAAAACCTTTTTAGCAATCGCTGACCCTGTTTGATTATTTTCAAAAAATCACATTTCGAGTAAAACGTGTTTTAAAGTATGACATCTTGCTTAAAGTAATGGCATCTGATTTTAATAAAACACTTGTAATTTTTGTTCTAGTGAACGGAAAATGATAAACCTGGTATTTTTATAAAGCTAATAAGTTGGCCCATAAAATAAAACCATAAAAATTTGTCAATTTTGGGCAAAATTCACAATTTTAGGGTAGTCGAATACCTTAACCCTTTATCTACCGATGGTACTTATAAGTACCACTCGCTTTAAAATGACATTGAATGACCATTTTTACGAATACTCTGACGATACTTAGCAGGAGTATTCCTTTAAATCCACTCTTCCAAGATATTTGGCAGCACGGGTTCTATGATGAATATTTTAACGGGGAAGGCGAATAGTTTTTTGCATTTTCAGCTGACATTTTGATCGGATTGTGAGGATTGTCATGTTTGTTCCAAAAAAGTAGTTAATGTCAAACGGTAAGTGTCCTATTATTTTTCTGTATGTTAATGAAGATTTTAGAAAACGATTTGACTATTTATTTTAAGTGAATAGTATATAAAAGAATTTCACAGTTGAATATCTTCAATTAATTATCTCTAACGGATTGAATTTCCCAAAGTTGAGTGTTGTCCCTTTGTTTTCAATGTAGTGATTCAAAAGAAAAATATTGCATGAAAAAAACTGCAGTAAATCCTAATGCGGTAGATAAAGGGTTAAGAGTGCCGTTTTGGATACTTGATGGAGTTCAAAATTATGAAATTAGTCTTCCATAGCCTTCTTCAGTGCCGGTTTATCCATTGGGCGCCCAGGGGCCTGGATGATTAACTGGATTTAAACAGATTTTCTGGTTATCAATTTCGATCCACCAGTGCCAGTGCTGTAGATCTTCTGCGCCCAGGGCCCGAAATAAGCTTAAATCGGCAGTGGCCCTCTTGTTGCTTTATAGTGCGACATTAATAAATACTAAGCTCGGCTGCCCTTGTCTTCTAATATGGTGTAAAAGTCGTTTCGCCTTTAGCGTATAGTGTTATTCTAGTTTAAAAGTAACTAAACACAGAGGATAGAATCAAAAATCATGGATGAATTGGGAATAAAGCAATGTTTGGGATGTGTGTGCCTGAAATAATTTATTGCATAATCAGTAATATTAAAATTGATAATTTTGTATTGAAATGTACTGTATTGCATGTTTTGTATTTTAATGTTCAATATTTGCTATGCATTTTGGGCTGGCATGCGAGTGAAAATATTAATTTGAGATTCTACGTGGCTTCGAAGCTGATCCAATAAAATGAGCCTGAAAGGAACCATGTTGTAAGTTTCAACTTTCAGTACCGGAGATTAGAAGACGGACATGTCCATATTATATCCCAATGACCAGTATCGGATTGGGATCCGCGCTTTTTAGGGCCCCTTTTTATTGCAAGAGAGTGTTATTTTATTATAGATTCTAATAAATATTGTTTACTTACATTTTTTTTAACTTGATGATAATTTGTTACCTTATTTGTGCAGTGATAAAAATTCCTAAAATGTTGTGTAATAAAATTATCAGGTAACAGGGCTCCGAGAATTCGACCACCTATGGGCCTCCATGTCGTTTAAATCGACACTGCCAATGACCATACTTTTCTCTCCAGTATGGGGAAATATAAGCAAGACTGCTAGCTGTGTGTATTGGAAAATGTAACCGTGGTAGCCGAAATGGTCGCGACTTCGTGCCTGGCATTGTCGAGTCGCAAGTTTGAGTCATGTTGTCGCTGAAGATCCGTCGTATAGTGGGGTTGATGCACATTAAATCTGTCATGGCTCAGTCCTCACTTTGGTTACATGTGGAAGCTTGGAGAGGTGCCAGCTCAAATCCTTGTCACTGGGCCATGGTTCAAAATTAAGAGGACTTTTGCCAATAGCCCTCGTGTTGCTATATATATATATAAAGTGCGCTGTTAATAAACATTCCCTCCAGCGTGTATTTACACTTTATCTTCCTTAACATGTGGAGTTATGTAAGAAAGCCTCTGCAAACTCAATGTTGCCGCGATAACCTAATGGTGATCTCATGGCTGGTGATATTGAATGTTGGAGACGAAAAAACCCTCCACGTAGAAGGGAGACCTGATGACCAGTGGCGTAACGGAGAACATTTGGGTCCCCTTGCAAAGTCAGGGTTTGGGCCCCCAAGTTGGATTTTACAAAGGGTAGGTACTTAATGGCAGTCAGGCCTTAGGACCTCCTAGAACCCTGCCCCCCTCCCCGCAATATAGGGATGTACGTTACATCACTGTTGATGACTTCGACCCTCGATAAATTTAATGTGCCTCATATTAGTGGTGTGAAAATTTAGAGTGAGATACTAGCTCAAGTGTACTCTTCCTCACTTGACCGAGGTTCAAAATTGCGAGTTCCTTCTCCAGTAGCCATCGTGAAGCTTCAGAGCTCGACACGCTCATAAAAAAAAAATCAAATCGCATCACATCACGATGATATCACGTGATCTTACTTGGCAAAGAAGTTGCATATTAATGCCTTAATTTATAATGCAGAACTCGGAATCTCGACCGTCTTTTGTTAGCACACATATACTCGGCAGTCTTATATGAGACGTTCTAGGTACACTCATATTTCGATTCTGGAATATTCTTAATTGTCTGGATTCTAATTGTCTGTTATTAGTCTGTTTTACTATTAATTTTAGAGTTATACTTAAATTTCAAAGGCACAAAGACTTTCGAATAAGTTTATGACATTACTCTGCGTTCACACATAACATTTCTTCTCTCCGACAGTTTATGATAGTTCATTTCCTTCAAGTAGAATTGGTCTCTTCGCTCCATTGTTTGAATCCGTGACTACTGAAGCATGGTTATCAAATTTATGAATTGTCCTATGGTTTAAGATGCTGTGATAAAATAAGATCGAAAAATTAAAACGGTTATCAAAGCCGCCTGTCTTTCGTACGAACCTTTTTCCTGTCTTTGCCTCAAGTAATCAATCATTTGAATAGCTGATAGTTGAAAACTTTAAATATGGCATTTTATTTCCTCTTATCTGTCATATTTACATGTCTCTTGACTGTCTGCATTTGTGCAATCAATATTTCGCCTATGTAAATGCTTCTAAAACACACCCAAGAGTTGTTTTGAGGTTTAAGTATTAATTCTGGTTTTAAAAAAAAAGGAAGATTTTGTGTTATCTGCGAGGAATTCAACGTTATGTCATTGGACCTATGTTACTTGTGATGAAGCCTCTTCTCAAACGTCGTATCTCAACAATTGGTCTCGTAGCACGTGGGAAGAAAGTTTCTCTGCGCATGATCGCCCAACCGGGAGGTAAGAAAAAGGCGTTCCTGAGGTTTCTTCGACAACTTTTTTTTTCCAGAAGGGGAAGGGAAGGCCTCTTAGCGGCCCAAGACGACAAGGCCGTTTACATGAATTGCTCTAAAGTTGTAAATTGTCTTTATCAGCTCTGTCGAGTAAAAATTGCTCCGAAGAATGCTTCCAAAATCAAGGAAATATTGCAGAGAAAGGGCCATTTTTCATTTGAGGAGAGTGACCGATGCTTCCTAGAAGATTTTGTAGCCTGATTAGAATCTTCTGAATCGTTTTGTGTTGGTGTCCTTGTACTGGGAACTTCCTTCTTTGTAACTTCAGACATACAAGGACGATGCAAATCTCATGGAAGCTTTTATCTTCCGCATTGTTTTTAGTAAAGGAATGTTTTAATTATACCAAAATAAGTAATCGGGAAATATTTGAAAGGAGCTTTTGTTATTGGTTCACATTATTATTTGAATTACAATATTCACAAATACAGTTTACACGTTCAATAATATTAAAACAATATTTTTTTACTTCGATTTAGTTTAGAATACTGAAGTTATTTTAATGCGCGTCTATATTGCGTAACAAAACATTAAACCTCTTTGCGTCAATTGACGATACTTTTCCTCTTTTCACATCTTAGAATTTCACTATTGTATTTTTGGTTTTATCTCCATTAGGAATCTTTGAAATTGATTGAACTCTGTTACTGTTAACGAAGACAAATGCAAGTCAGTCTGATTCATTAAAACTAATAATCGCACACTCGTTATTTTCATAAATTAATGTCTCTTTTAACATTTCTGATTTCAAAACTGTTCTAGGAATCTGGAAAGAGCGAAATGGCAATAGTTAGCGTAAAATCCGGCGTATAACGCGCATCTATGCTTTCAAGCTGCAATTTTTAATTTTCAGGTATATTCGCCGTATAACGCCACCCCCTTATTTACGAAGAAACCTGAAATGTATGTTCGCAATGCTCTTACATTTTGAAGTCGTTTGTTCGAGGCATTATTCCAAACTTTAGGGGGAGAAAAGGACTATTGTTCTAGAAATATGCTATTAAGTTCATAAGGAATGTCATTTCTTTTAAATAAACAGTATTTCGATATACATATGTCGAAGTGTAATTTTTTTTATATGTTCATTTTTTTAAAATTCCTACTATTAGTTCACTCTCTTCCTATATATACAGTCGACTCTCTCTCTCGATAATTCAAATTTTCGATAATACGAAACTCTCGCTAATTCAAAGTATATGCTCAGCTCCTAGAAAAACTCTTGATATTTCGAACTAAATACGTTTTGGTACACTCAATATTTCGAAGTAATATCTGTGGCTGGCCAGAATAGAATACGTGATAATTCGAAGTGATCTTATAAAACTCTCGACAACAAACACTCACTATCATGTAGAGTCCTGTAGCAAACAGTTTCTACCTTACATATTTTGTGTTGTATTGTTTCTGCTTGTCTGACGTATAACGTGGTCCCTTTGATTACCATCGGAGTTGATTCCGATAACTCTGAATGACTAAAATATCACTAAACAAATTACGCAACTTTTCCCTTTAAAATCATGTTGATGCGGACATTTTTTGAGCTTCATTTTTTCTAGAAAAATCTATTGACAAAGTTAGATTACATTTCATAAAACAAAAACAAAAGATAATAGATTTTTTTTGACGAAAAAATCTGTTATGTACAGTATATATTCTTTTAATTAAAATTCTGTTATGTACAGTATATATTTTGTTTTTAATACATAAATGTATTCTTTTAATACAATACAGTTAACTCTCGATAATTCAAACCTTCGGTAATACGAACCTCTCGATAATTCGAAGTATATGCTCAGTCCCTAGAAAAACTCTTGATATTTCGAATTAAAACAATACGTTTTGGTACACTCAATATTTCTAAGTAAAATCTGTGGCTGGCCAGACTACAACATGTGATAATTCGAAGTGATCTCATAAAACTCTCGACAATTCGAACACTCACTATCATGTGCAGTCCTGTAATAAACAGGTTGGTGCTTACAACTTTTGCGCTGGGAGGTATCTACGTGTCTCCCCTGTAACTTAGCTCCTTTGATGGCGATCTGTCTGCTACTCCTTTTTGTGTTTTCCGGTTCCTCAGGCGAAAAGACACTTTTATTGCTTTCATTCCTTTAAGATGGCAATAGACCAAGCGCACATGTTGTCAGCCGTTCATATATTTCGTTTTCCACGTGGCCTTGCCACACATGTGTTCAAAACGAATAGTTCGTTATTGTGTAAAAGAGATGTGTAGAATTATGTATGAATGTATTTTTTTTAATACAGGACTTTAAACTCCTGTAAAATATTAAAACTGTGTATAATATGTACTTTTTAAAAACACTTTAAAATAATTTTACACTAATGTACAATTGTTGTTTTATTACATAGTTTCAAATTTAAATGTGTTAGAAAAAAGTTTCTCTTCGTGTATTTTGGGAATTTTTTTCTGCCCTCTTAATAATTCGAAGTTTTTCATTGCTCCCTTCAACTTCGAATTATCGAGAGTCGACTGTATATTATATATATATTGTTCAAATATTTTTTTTTAAACTTGTTGTGATGTTAATACAGTTTTTTCAAATAAAAATTCATTAATTAAATTAAGGAGTGAATAAATAGTAACAAACAAAAATAATAGTCCAACAGCATATATAGAAAGGTAAATCGTTCGTTGTGTCTCTTTAGCGCAATGGATAGCGCTTGGGACTTCTAATCCAAAGATCGTGAGCCTGAACCTCACCTGATATGACCTAATTTCTGAGAATGTGATTTCTTTTTTACTATACTATTTTATTAGAATAATTAAATTTAATTCATGAATAAACAGTAACAAACCAAAAAATAGTCAACACCCTATATAGAAAGGAAAATTGTGAGGAGAAAATCACTTCCTATTTTGTCACATAATGTTGTGATTCTGTCATATGTATATACATATTTACATTAATTGTAACTATTTAATAAAAAGTAACTAAAATAAAATATTTCTTTGACTAAAGTAGGAATTGACTTAATTTTTTTTATATTACTTATTATTTTTAAAGCTCTTGTTTTTCTACCGCGCACCTGTAATTTTACAGCTTTTTTTTGTGTTAAAAGTGCGCGTTATACGCTGGATTTTACGGTAACTGTTTTTCATTGATAGGCAACTTTTATAATTAAACATTTAATGAGCAGGAAAAACTCTTAAAATGTTCCCTTATTTAAATTCATGTGCTTCGTCTTGTGAGTCTGAAAACTTTTGTACGAAGGATAATTTTTTTTCCTTGTGTGTGTGTACAGCATACAAGTATGTTAAAAACATTCAAAGTATTTTCGAGTTTATGAATCATTATCATTATACTGCTATACTTTACGAAATTTACTAGGAGGACGTTGATTGTTTATATTTTATATTGTTTTCCATTAACAAATTTAATTGTATTTAAACATGCTTTCAGATTAAAATAGTTACACAAAAAAAACTGAATATCAAGTGATTTAAAATAGAATATAAAGTGATTCCCCCCCCCCCCGTAAAAAGTCGTACAAACCCGAGAGAAATACACAACAATAAATAAAAATAGAAATAATTTAATGTCCCTTGTGTGGACCGGTACTGTTTGATCCACGAACCAGGTCTTGTTTACGGTCTGGGGGTTGGGCTCCACTGTACTAATAAAATTCCTCAATGTAGATATCTTCCTCTTGCCCTTTTTCCTTAATTTTATGTGAGTTGAAATTTTTCCGGACTCTTAAATTCAGTTCGTTCCTTTCTAAGCTGTCAAATCAAACTAACCCTGGGGAAGAACTCCAAGCTTTGTACACATTTGTTTTAACATATTACTTTTCTGGGTTCCAAAATCTAAAAAAAAAGGAATCATTAAATTCATAAGTCATCGGGAAAATTGGTTCTTTTTATAACCTTACATGGGGGTGGGAATCAATTGTTTCACACAAATATTTGATTTTTGAGATATTTGGTTCAGTTAATCAAAGTATTTGTATTTAGTATAGAGTTCACTATCTAATAATTCCGAGGGAAGGGGCGAGTAATTACCTTGTAAAAATCGAAGGAATAATTTTACTTCGTCTTTCTTTAAAAGAACTTTTAAAAGAAAATCATAGCAAAATGGTTAATAATTGCACAAGAGAAAATTCGAATCAATTCATTATTTAAATGTGCTATAGGTAAAAAAAAAAAGCTTTTTTCAGAACATGACGGTCCAGGTTCTTTTCTAGGAATAATTTTTTAAAAATACTTGGTAATAGCTTATGCTCCTTATGGAATAACTTTGCTTCAGGAAATAACTTATCTTTTTTTATTTTCGTTGAATGTTTATTTCTTGAACAATTAATTGATGTAATATCTCGCAATTTTAATTGTTGATGTCTCTCTACTTAAGTTCAAAGTCTGGATTAACAAGGTATTATTTTTATTTAAAGGAAAGGCATACTACACAGAAAAAAAAAACCTCCAGTTAAAGTGCATGGCAGAAAAACGAGCAGCAAGAACAAAAAATTTCACCAAGCTAATTGAAGAGATATGTAAACAGTTAAAAAAAACACACATTAAGAGAAAAAAGCGCAACACAAAAGCAACACGTAAAGAACATTAAAAAAATATTAAGAATAAAAATTAATGCATAATAGTATAGCCGTAAAACTTAACATTTAGAAATGTTAAAAGAAGTATAAAACTTAGGTATAGTCTGTGGAACTATTTATAATTACATCAGATAAACTTATCCTCAAATAATGAATTGTTTTTCAAGCTTCCCAATTGTACAGAAAAAGGAATACTAAAAATATCAATGCAGTCAATTATATTATTGATAGCTTTACAAAAAATATACACAAATATTTCGCCGTAATTTTAAACTTGGAATTTTCGAAACCTTATGCAGTTAAGAGAATGATAAGCCTGGAGAATAAAAATAGTTCTTTATGTAGAACAAGTAACTTATTAATCTATTTTGCACCCTCCCCCCTTTTTTTTAATAATTTCTATTTTATGTTTACAATAAGGGTACGCCTTGAAGTATATAACTTACCATTACCTTTAATATCTACATTTAAATAATTGGAATGACTTTTTACGCTCTGTTGATAAATTTACTTACTAAATGTCCAGACTCAAAACCATTTTCTTACTAAGTAACGAGTTTCACTTCGTTTCTCATCACGTCATTCACCAACTCAACCCGTAATAATAAAAAAAAAATAAGCAAAAGTTCTCTGAAAACTGCAAGAAAAATTGAGATGAGAGAGCACTTTCGAGTGTTACAAGATTATTACACCGGGTAAAAAAATCACTTACTCGATTTTTCAGATTTCTGAAACCAGACAAAGTACAGTCTTTAGACGACATGAATGACTTTTAAGGACTTATTGGGTGTAATTTGCGTTCAGGCGTCGACGGGATGAGCAAAAAATGGATTCTGTCTGCTGCACCATCAAGCGTGACGCTGTCAATTGCTGCGACTTGGATGACTAAAGGCATTCTGGTGGGAAAATCGAGAATTCCGTCAGCGTCCCTTTCGAATATGACGGTCAGTGGTTATGTTTATAATACCATCCCCCCCCCCTCCAAATTCGAGGGGAGGATCCTAACTTTATCACTATAGCACAGGAAATGGCAAGCCTGTTTGATATGTTTACCCAAATTTGTATTTTGCCATCTTTATGATCTTCGTTCCAACAGTTCCGGGTGGGACTGATAAGTAGGAAGTTAGCCCTCATGGGGTAGGGAATGTGTTTTTAGGCAGATTTTCTCGACCCTTTCATTTCGAGTAAATATTATTGATTTTCTTCCTTTTTCTAAGGTTATGGACCAGGGGTGGCGAACCTTTATGGATCAACTTGCCATTTTTTCTAAAGAAATATTTAATGAGATATAGACATGCCATCAAATAATTTTGACTGACAATTATTGGGAAAATAATATAAAACTAAATACTAACAACTCAAAACTTTATTTTCTACGAAAATCTACATTTTGTACTTTATATTAGTAAATGTTTTAGTTATATACGTGTAATTCAAATTAAAGTAACATTAGAGTGATTTCTGTTGTTACAGATTAGATGAAAAATAACTTATATAAGGATTGTAAAATGCAACTTTTAGCAGAATGCATGCTGAATTGGAGTCCTCTGCCAAACGGTTTCTAAGCGAGTCTTGAATGTTATTCATCTCTGAAAATAATGATTCGCAGGCATAGGTAGACGAAAATACAGTAGAACGTCATTTATCCGAATCAATTGGGACCGGACACCGTTCGGATACGCGATTGTTTGGATAACCGAAAACCGAATGCGATCCGTGCAGTGTATGAAACCAGACACCATACGAATATTGAAAATCATTACATGCGGGAAACGCGTGCTTGAAGAAAAAGCAAAATAGGTGCAAAATGTCACACAAACTTTGTTGTGGCAAATAATCACATATTTTTCGCTGTACACCTTCGTTTTTTCACTCCAAGGTCTCTGATTCTCTTGAGTAGCAGCAGTTGAGTAAGACAGCACTCTGATTGTTGTTCATATCACTCCAAAGCTGTCTTAAACGCGTCAGCATTTGATGGAACCTTGCTACTTTCGTTGTTGTTGTCCTCGTCTTCATCCGTTTCATCGTCGACAGGGTCGGGTTTTTCTTGCATGGAAGTCACAATTTCGTCATCATTTAGCATTTGAAATTCAGTCTTCTGCATCGCATGCCATCCTGGTTTCTACATCAACAAAAGAGCAAGTATACACCCCTTTACTTGGAAATAACTGACCTAATATTCCACGCAGATGTTTACCAAATCAACGACTGAAATTCCCCAAATATCCCTCATCTTAGATTTTCTCGTCACGTTTGGCCTCACGCGAAACAACTGTTTAGTATAGCACTGTTCGAAAACGTATCCGGACTTTGATTCGGATA